>CM042015.1:110440576-110550576 GCA_023525715.1 Cichorium intybus
ATAAATCTATGGACATTATCTAAAAATCTTGGATTTGGACGAAATTCGTAATGTTTATGTAAAATGTGTTGATTAACAACACTCATCGCTTTACTATGATGAGTGGCATTTTTCTGTCATTCAATATCGTTTAGTGATCAAAATGATGTTTTTCTGTTTTTTTTTTATTTTTGGAAACTTTATTTAAGTATTTGGTTTAGATTATTGATTAAGAATCTTATCCTAATCAATTAGATTTTCTCTGTATCAAGGAACGAAGCTTGTTTTCTTCTCCTATAAGTATGACGTTTACCTTTGTTTTTTATAGTTCACGATTTCTGAATAAAGAATCTTTTGTAGTTATCTTTTCTCTTTTGTGTTCGTGTTGGTTATAATCGGTAATTCAATCTGATCGTCTGTGCATCATATACTTTTAAACTTTCTTTTTACCCTTCAATTGTTATGCTAACTATTTATCTGAAACACACTCATATATCACTAAGCTTATTGTTTACCTATGATTCATTTAAGCAAGCTCAAAACTTCATCGGGTGATCACAACAAAATATTTTGTTTATGCAATGTGGAACTCATTGATTCCGATGATCAATTTCGTTAGCATTCGGTTGGAAACGGCTATTACAAAAAAAAAAAAATCCATCGAAAAGTGGCGTGGGTAATCAATTTAATTCCAACTGATTTCGACCGGACGGAATGACACATTCCTGGCAGAATCATTTGTCGGTAATAACCAATAGATTTCCATTAGAATTTATGATCGAACTTTGCCGACGGAAATCATTTTATTGAAATTCCCGATGGAAAACCGACCAAATTCAGTTATCGGCGCAATACCGATGAATTCTTTTTCAATGACAGTATTACCAACGCAAAACCGACTGACTGCCTTTTGTCCCTGTCTGACGCAACACCGATGGGATTTTTTTCAATATATTATTAACGTGTTTCTTTTTGTTACAGTTTCTTTGTGACACTTATTTAATGTATATTCTGTCGGTAAAACACACATTAAAAAATAAAAATTTACGTAAAAATGTATATTTTTTTGCCAAAAATGCAATAAACATCCGATACGATATACACTAAAGAAAGACCAACACAAGTTTCAAGCCGTGACTCTTCTTGCCAAAATTGTTTTGACATGAAGGTTATAGTTCTTCCCAACACAAAGAAAGACCATATCGTTCTCACTAAAAGTTTCAAGGACATACATTTGAAAAAAGTTACAAGTTACACAGGTATCCACCTGGTTACGAGGCCAAAATAAAGACAACCCATGTTGTTGTGATCACTGTTGATGACCAAAATAATAACTCAACTAGTATCAACAATCTCTCAAATGCTTTTCAAGTTTTGTCTCAATATCAATGCCAACAAATCATGTCTGCTTTATCAAGTCATATGATATCTATTAATCCCAATGAATAAATGCCAACATTTGAATGCTATTGATTATCTGTTCATAATGGTTACTCTCGGATATGGATGATATGTTCAGGAGCCACACAACGTATTTTTCAAAACCTTTATATATTTTTCAACAAAAGAAATGTTAGCCAATAGTAACATTGCGCAACAAACTCACTATTCATGTTCACATGATTAAAGATGTGAAAAAACACCATTAATTCATTGTAAATGAAGTTTTATATGTTCCTAAATTCGAATTAAATCTGATTTCAGTTAGCTCCTATACTAAGACCAAAAGTTAACGACTCACTTTACGTGTAATCATGCTTTCATTTAGGATATCCACATCAAGAAGATGATTGTCAAGGCTGATAAGGTTCAAGATGTGTACTTGTCAAACAATAATGCAAGTCATTTGAATGCAAGAGTTCATACAGTTCCCTTCGATGTTCGACACAAAAGGTTAGGTCATCCATCAAGCAAAAGAATCGTTTTCTTAATGAATTGTTTAGATGTTAATTAATAAGAATTCTTTTGATTTTATTCCTTGTTCTATATGTCCATTATCTAAACAAAAGCAGTTATCGTTTTTGTCGATAAACAATTTAAGGGCACATTCCATGTTACTAATAATCAAGGCTTTCAATTTTGTCACCATAGTGGACAGTTTTAGAAGATATACTTAGGTGTACTTACTAAAGCATAAATAAGTCATCCACCCCCTCTAGCTTCTTGCTAGGGGGTGTTACTATTTCTTAATAAAATTTCAATATATAGTTGTTCATAAAAAAAACTAATTGAACGTAACACTTCCGCTGTAAAGTTAATTATGGAGGCAAGATAATATGCATAGTAGTAATGTCGCCGAAATTGTAATTTGCTAATGCCCTTTTTGTTTTGTTTTGTTTTTTTTCTCCTGAGATTGTAATTGTGTGATTATCATCCTAACATCTACAACATAAAAACAAAAAGAAGATGCGTCTTAAATCAAAACCCAAACTTTATTCACGATTTAAGAACAAAATTATTGGCCAAACCATCAAACAAGAAACGCGTACAAACCGGCAAGTATCTATCCCAGTTAGCCTGAAAACCCAGATTTAATCTTTTGGATGGTAGCAACGTCGGTTTTGAAGGACAACGCCAATATCTGATCATCGATAGTCGAATTAAAAACTGAATTTGGTACAGAGACAGTCCCTGCGCTTGCACTGCCAAAGGCGGAGAGTGCTAAAGCTGGATTCTTAGAATCGCCGTTAAACTGAAAGTGGACAAGTCCCTTGGGGAACACAAAGATGTCACCTTGTTGCAGTGTCTGAGTAAACAGCTTATTAGTAGTGTCAACAAACCCAACTTCTAAAGAACCCATTAGAACGAACAACAGCTCCGAAGCCCGTGGATGCGTGTGTGGTGGGTTAACTGTGCCACTAGGGAACTGGAGTACGGCATAAGAAACGCTCTGACCATTAAGAGCCGGAAACTCAGCCATGGTTGCTTTCAATACCTTAAACGTTGTTGGGAAAGGTGCACCGACGAGTGCTCTCATCCCAGTGAAAGTAAAGAAGTTTCCGTCCAGTGGGAGTCCGACACCCGGCGGGGTAATGAAGTCGGTGAGAATGTCTGGATCTCCAGCCATTGATATCTTCAGAGTGGCGCATGAAACTAAAAGTAGCAAGAAAAAATGAAGTTTTGATTCCATCTTTGAACCTGGAAAGCAATCAATGTCTTGTTCTTCAATTCAGAGATGTCAACGTATATATACAGATAAATTCCAATCAAAGTAACCAAAGAATATTCCTTATGCTTGTGATATTTTTACCAAATGTAACAAAGCGAATAGTCATGAAATTTTGGAACTTTTGTTGAGCCAAAGGAGTATAACAAATAAACCTTGGTTGCTTCACATGTACAGTTCAACTACTTTGTTAATTAAAACAAGGTTGAACGCAGTGGCGGTTCTAGTATAGAGCATGGAGGGGGCTGTGCACCGGCTCAACTTTTGCGGGCCTTTGTAAAAAAAAAAAAAAAATTTTTTTTCTAGTACGTGGCACCCCCTCGGAAAAAAAATGACACCCACTAATTAACTTAAACTTTGGATTTTGATCAATTACCCACAAAAGTGCACCCTTTTTTCTATAAGTGCATCATTTACATTCGGGAAAATTTTTTTTGCACCCCCTAATGATAATTTCTGGATCCGCCACTGGTTGAACGCCAAGCTGTTTGGATATGATCACATGCTTCTCATTAGTCTAGGTTGTTTGCATGTCATTCATGCTAATTATCGAACTCTCAGATGATATGCTGCCAGCTACAATACTTCTTTGGTCTGATACCCATATTAAAGTTGCAAATGGCGTGAACAACAATTTCATTGTAGATCCCTTTTCTTGTTTTCTGGCAATGACATGTTAGAAATTAAACCTAGATATTATCATCAATGTAGTCGTACATAACCTATAAACAGACTCAAACACGAACACTAAAAGCAGCATAGCCATATAACGTAAACAGTTTAATTGTTTGCTATCTGAGTTTTTCTGCCATGGCTGCTTCATCTACAATGCCTATTCTCTTACTAGGACTAGCCTTGCTTCTAGCGATATCAAGAACAACACAAGCTAATGACCCTGATATCTTGACTGACTTCATCACCCCAAATGCAAGCACTGTTGATGCCAGTTTCTTCACCTACAGTGGACTTAGTGGGTTCTATAATCCAAACCCTAAAAATTTCACAGTCATTAAAGCAACCATGACCGAGTTCCCGGCTTTGAATGGCCAAAGTGTATCCTATGCCGTACTCCAGTTCCCGGCGGCTGCTGTGAACCCACCTCACACTCACCCTCGTGCAGCTGAACTGCTGTTGGTGATGATGGGTACCCTTGAAGTTGGATTTATTGACACCAAGAACGTATTGTATAATCAAACTCTTCAAGAGGGCGACATGTTTTTGTTTCCAAAGGGACTTGTTCATTTTCAGTACAACAGGAACCATAATCAATCGGCCATCGCGATTTCTTCTTTTGGAAGTGCGAATGCCGGCCTGCTTTCAGTGCCAAAGTCTGTTTTCACTACTGGTATTGATGATAATGTGCTTGCTATGTCTTTCAAAACCGACGTTCCTACAGTTCAGAAAATCGAGCTAGGGCTTAAGAAATAGAAGTTTGATCATCGTGTCGTGTGAGTTTGATTGTTGATCATGTTGTTTTCTGTAAGACATGAAGGATGGGATTTTCATTAATAAAAGAATGGCGATGTGTACCAAGAAAGCTACATGAGTATCATTGGCACATGGATGACCATTTAAAATTGTTTGTTATATTGCCATAATAATGTAATCTTGACTTACTTATTCATTTTAATTTTTGTTTTCAATCGATTTGTAATTGTTATTGTTTATATCAATTAATGATTATCAGAAATTAGAGTAAAACAATATTGGATACAAGAAAAGAGGAATCATGTGATGGATAAATCCGTCGTTTTGATAAACAGCGGAAAGATTCATCAAGAAACCTCTTGTAACAATACGACGGAATCGGCGACAATTGAAAGCGTCAAACTAGCAAGTGGATATCCGTCTCTAAAATATTACTCGATTCATTTTCAAATTCTACGAAACATTGTGACACACCATTGACAGATAAATTGCCCCATCACAAAGAGTCGCTATTAAGTTGCGCTAATTCTATGTCACTCTTCAGTTTTTTTCTAGTTTAGCGATAGATAGTATGTCACTATGTCGATAGTCTCGTCATTGATTTTTCTATTTCTAACTTTATTAGCAATTACTTGCGCTGGAATTTTTGTTGCTAATTCTGTTGTTTTTCAATATCCAAAAAGATGTAAATAAATATTCGAAAACAAAATTATCATAATTAAATATTCATACTTATTGCAGATCATCAAAGTGAAACATATTTTATCGATCTCTTGATGTGCTTCAGTTTTATGCATATTTGGTCGCAATTGTTTCACGTTGGGTCGCAAGTTCTACATGACTGGTCACAATTACTTCAAGAATTGTTTCATCCGCTTCCTCACGAACAAACTTGATAATAACCTTAAAATATAAAAACCAAAATATAAACAAAGAAAGAATGACATGAAAAGCAAGATGGTAGGACTCTATTGTACACTACTAGAGAATGAGGTATTTAGCCACGAAAAATAGCCACGCAAATTTTGCGTGTCTAAATAGCCACGCAATTAACACGCATCTGTCACACAACCTGAAACTCCAAATTTAGACACGCATTTGTGACGGAACCTCGACGCATAAGAAATTCGTGGCTGTTGCGTGGCTAAATAGCCACACAACTGCCACGAACAATGATTTAAAGTATCAGGAAAATGGGTAGTGGTTATTGCGTTGTTAAATAGTCACGCATCTACCACGAAAGCGTGGTTATTGCGTGGTTAATATATATAAATGGAAAACAATAAATACAGTCGTGGCTATTGCGTGGCTAATTAACCACGCATTAACCACGCACTGTCTGGTTGTGTGGTAAATGCGTGGCTAATTAGCCACGCAATAGCCACGACTGTATTTGTATTTTTTGTTTTTTGAAGGGTAAACATTATTTTTTTGGGTTCATTTTTTACACATCCTTATTATACTTTATTATCTTTATATTTCTCGGTTTATACGTGAATTCGAGTTACACACAAGCGTGTACACCTTCCAAACTCGTTACTCATTTCAAGTTTTTCCTTTCAATGTGTATAAACGTATGTAGTTTTAATACACAAATTCATTGATGGACACACACACTCATACTTATATACACTTATTCTCATATACACTCATATTTATACTCATACTCATGATTGTATGCGTATCAATGTGTTGGTGTGTTAAAATCACAAGTGCTTATACACCTTGAAAGGATAACGTTTGAAATGAACAATGGGTTTGGAAGGTGTACACGCTTGTGTGTAACTAGAATTCACGTATAAACCGAGAAATATAAAGATAATAAACTATACTAAGGATGTGTAAAAAATGAACCCAAAAAAATAATGTTTACCCTTCAAAAAACGAAAAATACAAATAAAGTCGTGGATATTGCGTGGCTAATTAACCACGCATTTACCACACAACCAGACAGTGCGTGGTTAATTAGCCACGCAATAGCCACGACTGCATTTGTATTTTTGTTTTTTGAAGGCCAAAAATTATTTTTTTGGGTTCATTTTTTGTACATCCTTGTTATACTTTATTATCTTTATATTTCTCGGTTTATACGTAAATTGGACTTACACACAAGCGTTTACACATTTTAAACACGTTACTCATTAATAAAACGAAAACGAAAACGGATGAGGCTTATTGCGTGGCTATTTCGTGGTAAAAAGTCAAAGAAAGTCAAAGAAAATGTTTGTGTTTATTGCGTGGCTAATGCTTTGCGTGGCTGATGCGTGGAAAAGTGTTGGTGGCTATTGCGTGGTTAAAATTGGGTGGTCATTGCTTGGCTAAATTTGGGTAGATATTGCGTGGCTAAATAGCCACGTATCTACCACGCAACATTTAAAATCGAAAAAAATGGGAGCTGGGATTCGAACCCTGGTCTCCTCTGTGGGGGGAACATCAACTACCACTCCGGCTATAAGCCTCATCCGTTCATTATTTCCCTTTCTTTTAATATAACCCTTTCGAAAAATTAATTATTGTTGTTGTTGTTATTATTATTATTATTATTATTATTATTATTAGTCTCATTATTATTATTATTATTATTATTATTTATTTCGTTTTCATTTTTGTATTATTTTTTCGTTTTCGTTCAATACATCTCTTTCGTATAATTAATTATTGGTATTATTATTATTATTATTATTATTATTATTATTATTATTATTATTAGTCTCATATTTTTATTATTATTGTTAATTTTATTAATATTACGTGTGTGTGTGTCTATGAGTATGAATGTATGCACATCAATGTGTTGGTGTTTTAAAATCACAAGTGCTTATACACCTTGAAAAGAAAACGTTTGAAATGAACAACGGGTTTGGAAGGTGTACACGCTTGTGTATAAGTCGAATTTACGTATAAACGGAGAAATATAAATATAATAAATTATAATAAGGATGTACAAAAAATGAACCCAAAAAAATAATTTTTGGCCTTCAAAAAACAAAAATTACAAATACAGTCGTGGCTATTGCGTGGCTAATTAACCACGCATTCACCACGCACTGTCTGGTTGTGTGGTAAATGCGTGGCTAAATTCGGGTGGATATTGCGTGGCTAAATTCGGGTGGATTAAAGTCAAAGAAAGTCAAAGAAAATGTTTGTGTTTATTGCGTGGCTAATGCTTTGCGTGGCTGATGCGTGGAAAAGTGTTGGTGGCTATTGCGTGGTTAAAATTGGGTGGTCATTGCGTGGCTAAATTTGGGTAGATATTGCGTGGCTAAATAGCCACGCATCTACCACGCAACATTTAAAATCGAAAAAAATGGGAGCCGGGATTCGAACCCTGGTCTCCTCTGTGGGGGGGAACATCAACTACCACTTCGGCTATAAGCCTCATCTGTTCATTATTTCCCTTTCTTTCAATATAACCCTTTCGAAAAATTAATTATTGTTGTTGTTATTATTATTATTATTATTATTATTATTATTATTATTATTATTATTATTATTAGTCTCATTATTATTATTATTATTATTATTATTATTATTATTATTATTATTATTTATTTCGTTTTCATTTTCGTATTATTTTTTCGTTTTCGTTCAATACATCTCTTTCGTATAATTAATTATTGGTATTATTGTTATTATTATTATTATTATTATTATTATTATTATTATTATTATTAGTCTCATATTTTTATTATTATTGTTAATTTTATTAATATTACGTGTGTGTGTGTCTATGAGTATGAATGTATGCACATCAATGTGTTGGTGTATTAAAATCACAAGTGCTTATACACCTTGAAAAGAAAACGTTTGAAATGAACAACGGGTTTGGAAGGTGTACACGCTTGTGTATAAGTCGAATTTACGTATAAACGGAGAAATATAAATATAATAAAGTATAATAAGGATGTACAAAAAATGAACCCAAAAAAATAATTTTTGGCCTTCAAAAAACAAAAATTACAAATACAGTCGTGGCTATTGCGTGGCTAATTAACCACGCATTAACCACGCACTGTCTGGTTGTGTGGTAAATGCGTGGCTAATTAGCCACGCAATAGCCACGACTGTATTTGTATTTTTTGTTTTTTGAAGGGTAAACATTATTTTTTTGGGTTCATTTTTTACACATCCTTATTATACTTTATTATCTTTATATTTCTCGGTTTATACGTGAATTCGAGTTACACACAAGCGTGTACACCTTCCAAACTCGTTACTCATTTCAAGTTTTTCCTTTCAATGTGTATAAACGTATGTAGTTTTAATACACCAATTCATTGATGGACACACATACTCATACTTATATACACTCATTCTCATATACACTCATATTTATACTCATACTCATGATTGTATGCGTATCAATGTGTTGGTTTGTTAAAATCACAAGTGCTTATACACCTTGAAAGGATAACGTTTGAAATGAACAATGGGTTTGGAAGGTGTACACGCTTGTGTGTAACTAGTATTCACGTATAAACCGAGAAATATAAAGATAATAAACTATACTAAGGATGTGTAAAAAATGAACCCAAAAAAATAAGGTTTACCCTTCAAAAAACGAAAAATACAAATAAAGTCGTGGATATTGCGTGGCTAATTAACCACGCATTTACCACACAACCAGACAGTGCGTGGTTAATTAGCCACGCAATAGCCACGACTGTATTTGTATTTTTTGTTTTTTGAAGGCCAAAAATTATTTTTTTGGGTTCATTTTTTGTACATCCTTGTTATACTTTATTATCTTTATATTTATCGGTTTATACGTAAATTGGACTTACACACAAGCGTTTACACATTTTAAACACGTTACTCATTAATAAAACGAAAACGAAAACGAAAACGGATGAGGCTTATTGCGTGGCTATTTCGTGGTAAAAAGTCAAAGAAAGTCAAAGAAAATGTTTGTGTTTATTGCGTGGCTAATGCTTTGCGTGGCTGATGCGTGGAAAAGTGTTGGTGGCTATTGCGTGGTTAAAATTGGGTGGTCATTGCGTGGCTAAATTTGGGTAGATATTGCGTGGCTAAATAGCCACGCATCTACCACGCAACATTTAAAATCGAAAAAAATGGGAGCCGGGATTCGAACCCTGGTCTCCTCTGTGGGGGGAACATCAACTACCACTTCGGCTATAAGCCTCATCTGTTCATTATTTCCCTTTCTTTCAATATAACCCTTTCGAAAAATTAATTATTGTTGTTGTTATTATTATTATTATTATTATTATTATTATTATTATTATTATTATTAGTCTCATTATTATTATTATTATTATTATTATTATTATTATTATTATTATTAATATTATTATTTATTTCGTTTTCATTTTCGTATTATTTTTTCGTTTTCGTTCAATACATCTCTTTCGTATAATTAATTATTGGTATTATTGTTATTATTATTATTATTATTATTATTATTATTATTATTAGTCTCATATTTTTATTATTATTGTTAATTTTATTAATATTACGTGTGTGTGTGTCTATGAGTATGAATGTATGCACATCAATGTGTTGGTGTATTAAAATCACAAGTGCTTATACACCTTGAAAAGAAAACGTTTGAAATGAACAACGGGTTTGGAAGGTGTACACGCTTGTGTATAAGTCGAATTTACGTATAAACGGAGAAATATAAATATAATAAAGTATAATAAGGATGTACAAAAAATGAACCCAAAAAAATAATTTTTGGCCTTCAAAAAACAAAAATTACAAATACAGTCGTGGCTATTGCGTGGCTAATTAACCACGCATTAACCACGCACTGTCTGGTTGTGTGGTAAATGCGTGGCTAATTAGCCACGCAATAGCCACGACTGTATTTGTATTTTTTGTTTTTTGAAGGGTAAACATTATTTTTTTGGGTTCATTTTTTACACATCCTTATTATACTTTATTATCTTTATATTTCTCGGTTTATACGTGAATTCGAGTTACACACAAGCGTGTACACCTTCCAAACTCGTTACTCATTTCAAGTTTTTCCTTTCAATGTGTATAAATGTATGAAGTTTTAATACACCAATTCATTGATGGACACACATACTCATACTTATATACACTCATTCTCATATACACTCATATTTATACTCATACTCATGATTGTATGCGTATCAATGTGTTGGTGTGTTAAAATCACAAGTGCTTATACACCTTGAAAGGATAACGTTTGAAATGAACAATGGGTTTGGAAGGTGTACACGCTTGTGTGTAACTAGTATTCACGTATAAACCGAGAAATATAAAGATAATAAACTATACTAAGGATGTGTAAAAAATGAACCCAAAAAAATAAGGTTTACCCTTCAAAAAACGAAAAATACAAATAAAGTCGTGGATATTGCGTGGCTAATTAACCACGCATTTACCACACAACCAGACAGTGCGTGGTTAATTAGCCACGCAATAGCCACGACTGTATTTGTATTTTTTGTTTTTTGAAGGCCAAAAATTATTTTTTTGGGTTCATTTTTTGTACATCCTTGTTATACTTTATTATCTTTATATTTATCGGTTTATACGTAAATTGGACTTACACACAAGCGTTTACACATTTTAAACACGTTACTCATTAATAAAACGAAAACGAAAACGAAAACGGATGAGGCTTATTGCGTGGCTATTTCGTGGTAAAAAGTCAAAGAAAGTCAAAGAAAATGTTTGTGTTTATTGCGTGGCTAATGCTTTGCGTGGCTGATGCGTGGAAAAGTGTTGGTGGCTATTGCGTGGTTAAAATTGGGTGGTCATTGCGTGGCTAAATTTGGGTAGATATTGCGTGGCTAAATAGCCACGCATCTACCACGCAACATTTAAAATCGAAAAAAATGGGAGCCGGGATTCGAACCCTGGTCTCCTCTGTGGGGGGGAACATCAACTACCACTTCGGCTATAAGCCTCATATGTTCATTATTTCCCTTTCTTTCAATATAACCCTTTCGAAAAATTAATTATTGTTGTTGTTATTATTATTATTATTATTATTATTATTATTATTATTATTATTAGTCTCATTATTATTATTATTATTATTATTATTATTATTATTATTATTATTATTAATATTATTATTATTATTATTATTATTATTATTATTAGTCTCATTATTATTATTATTATTATTATTATCATTAATATTATTATTATTATTATTATTATTATTATTATTATTATTATTATTATTATTATTATTATTATTATTATTATTATTATTATTATTATTATTATTATTATTAGTCTCATTATTATTATTATTATTATTATCATTAATATTATTATTATTATTATTATTATTATTATTATTATTATTATTATTATTAATATTAATATTATTATTATTATTTTTATTATTATTATTATTATCATTAATATTAATTATTGTTGTTGTTATTATTATTATTATTATTATTATTATTATTATTATTATTATTATTATTATTATTATTAGTCTCATTATTATTATTATTATTATTATTATCATTAATATTATTATTTATTTCGTTTTCATTTTTGTATTATTTTTTTGTTTTCGTTCAATACATCTCTTTCGTATAATTAATTATTGGTATTATTGTTATTATTATTATTATTATTATTATTATTATTATTATTATTATTAGTCTCATATTTTTATTATTATTGTTAATTTTATTAATATTACGTGTGTGTGTGTCTATGAGTATGAATGTATGCACATCAATGTGTTGGTGTATTAAAATCACAAGTGCTTATACACCTTGAAAAGAAAACGTTTGAAATGAACAACGGGTTTGGAAGGTGTACACGCTTGTGTATAAGTCGAATTTACGTATAAACGGAGAAATATAAATATAATAAATTATAATAAGGATGTACAAAAAATGAACCCTAAAAAATAATTTTTGGCCTTCAAAAAACAAAAATTACAAAATACAGTCGTGGCTATTGCGTGGCTAATTAACCACGCATTAACCACGCACTGTCTGGTTGTGTGGTAAATACGTGGCTAAATTCGGGTGGATATTGCGTGGCTAAATTCGGGTGGATTAAAGTCAAAGAAAGTCAAAGAAAATGTTTGTGTTTATTGCGTGGCTAATGCTTTGCGTGGCTGATGCGTGGCAAAGTGTTGGTGGCTATTGCGTGGTTAAAATTGGGTGGTCATTGCGTGGCTAAATTTGGGTTTATATTGCGTGGCTAAATAGCCACGCATCTACCACGCAACATTTAAAATCGAAAAAAATGGGAGCCGGGATTCGAACCCTGGTCTCCTCTGTGGGGGGAACATCAACTACCACTTCGGCTATAAGCCTCATCTGTTCATTATTTCCCTTTCTTTCAATATAACCCTTTCGAAAAATTAATTATTGTTGTTGTTGTTATTATTATTATTATTATTATTATTATTATTATTATTATTATTAGTCTCATTATTATTATTATTATTATTATTATTATTATTATTATTATTATTATTATTTATTTCGTTTTCATTTTCGTATTATTTTTTCGTTTTCGTTCAATACATCTCTTTCGTATAATTAATTATTGGTATTATTGTTATTATTATTATTATTATTATTATTATTATTATTATTATTAGTCTCATATTTTTATTATTATTGTTAATTTTATTAATATTACGTGTGTGTGTGTCTATGAGTATGAATGTATGCACATCAATGTGTTGGTGTATTAAAATCACAAGTGCTTATACACCTTGAAAAGAAAACGTTTGAAATGAACAACGGGTTTGGAAGGTGTACACGCTTGTGTATAAGTCGAATTTACGTATAAACGGAGAAATATAAATATAATAAAGTATAATAAGGATGTACAAAAAATGAACCCAAAAAAATAATTTTTGGCCTTCAAAAAACAAAAATTACAAATACAGTCGTGGCTATTGCGTGGCTAATTAACCACGCATTAACCACGCACTGTCTGGTTGTGTGGTAAATGCGTGGCTAATTAGCCACGCAATAGCCACGACTGTATTTGTATTTTTTGTTTTTTGAAGGGTAAACATTATTTTTTTGGGTTCATTTTTACACATCCTTATTATACTTTATTATCTTTATATTTCTCGGTTTATACGTGAATGCGTGGTTAATTAGCCACGCAATAGCCACGACTGTATTTGTATTTTTTGTTTTTTGAAGGCCAAAAATTATTTTTTTGGGTTCATTTTTTGTACATCCTTGTTATACTTTATTATCTTTATATTTCTCGGTTTATTCGTAAATTGGACTTACACACAAGCGTTTACACATTTTAAACACGTTACTCATTAATAAAACGAAAACGAAAACGAAAACGGATGAGGCTTATTGCGTGGCTATTTCGTGGTAAAAAGTCAAAGAAAGTCAAAGAAAATGTTTGTGTTTATTGCGTGGCTAATGCTTTGCGTGGCTGATGCGTGGAAAAGTGTTGGTGGCTATTGCGTGGTTAAAATTGGGTGGTCATTGCGTGGCTAAATAGCCACGCATCTACCACGCAACATTTAAAATCGAAAAAATGGGAGCCGGGATTCGAACCCTGGTCTCCTCTGTGGGGGGGAACATCAACTACCACTTCGGCTATAAGCCTCATCTGTTCATTATTTCCCTTTCTTTCAATATAACCCTTTCAAAAAATTAATTATTGTTGTTGTTATTATTATTATTATTATTATTATTATTATTATTATTATTATTAGTCTCATTATTATTATTATTATTATTATTATTATTATTATTAATATTATTATTTATTTCGTTTTCATTTTTGTATTATTTTTTCGTTTTCGTTCAATACATCTCTTTCATATAATTAATTATTGGTATTATTGTTATTATTATTATTATTATTATTATTATTATTATTATTATTAGTCTCATATTTTTATTATTATTGTTAATTTTATTAATATTACGTGTGTGTGTGTCTATGAGTATGAATGTATGCACATCAATGTGTTGGTGTATTAAAATCACAAGTGCTTATACACCTTGAAAAGAAAACGTTTGAAATGAACAACGGGTTTGGAAGGTGTACACGCTTGTGTATAAGTCGAATTTACGTATAAACGGAGAAATATAAATATAATAAAGTATAATAAGGATGTACAAAAAATGAACCCAAAAAAATAATTTTTGGCCTTCAAAAAACAAAAATTACAAATACAGTCGTGGCTATTGCGTGGCTAATTAACCACGCACTGTCTGGTTGTGTGGTAAATGCGTGGCTAATTAGCCACGCAATAGCCACGACTGTATTTGTATTTTTTGTTTTTTGAAGGGTAAACATTATTTTTTTGGGTTCATTTTTTACACATCCTTATTATACTTTATTATCTTTATATTTCTCGGTTTATACGTGAATTCGAGTTACACACAAGCGTGTACACCTTCCAAACTCGTTACTCATTTCAAGTTTTTCCTTTCAATGTGTATAAACGTATGTAGTTTTAATACACCAATTCATTGATGGACACACATACTCATACTTATATACACTCATTCTCATATACATCATATTTATACTCATACTCATGATTGTATGCGTATCAATGTGTTGGTGTGTTAAAATCACAAGTGCTTATACACCTTGAAAGGATAACGTTTGAAATGAACAATGGGTTTGGAAGGTGTACACGCTTGTGTGTAACTAGTATTCACGTATAAACCGAGAAATATAAAGATAATAAACTATACTAAGGATGTGTAAAAAATGAACCCAAAAAAATAAGGTTTACCCTTCAAAAAACGAAAAATACAAATAAAGTCGTGGATATTGCGTGGCTAATTAACCACGCATTTACCACACAACCAGACAGTGCGTGGTTAATTAGCCACGCAATAGCCACGACTGTATTTGTATTTTTTGTTTTTTGAAGGCCAAAAATTATTTTTTTGGGTTCATTTTTTGTACATCCTTGTTATACTTTATTATCTTTATATTTATCGGTTTATACGTAAATTGGACTTACACACAAGCGTTTACACATTTTAAACACGTTACTCATTAATAAAACGAAAACGAAAACGAAAACGGATGAGGCTTATTGCGTGGCTATTTCGTGGTAAAAAGTCAAAGAAAGTCAAAGAAAATGTTTGTGTTTATTGCATGGCTAATGCTTTGCGTGGCTGATGCGTGGAAAAGTGTTGGTGGCTATTGCGTGGTTAAAATTGGGTGTTCATTGCGTGGCTAAATTTGGGTAGATATTGCGTGGCTAAATAGCCACGCATCTACCACGCAACATTTAAAATCGAAAAAAATGGGAGCTGGGATTCGAACCCTGGTCTCCTCTGTGGGGAAACATCAACTACCACTTCGGCTATAAGCCTCATCCGTTCATTATTTCCCTTTCTTTCAATATAACCCTTTCGAAAAATTAATTATTGTTGTTGTTGTTGTTATTATTATTATTATTATTATTATTATTATTATTATTATTATTATTATTAGTCTCATTATTATTATTATTATTATTATTATCATTAATATTATTATTTATTTCGTTTTCATTTTTGTATTATTTTTTTGTTTTCGTTCAATACATCTCTTTCGTATAATTAATTATTGGTATTATTGTTATTATTATTATTATTATTATTATTATTATTATTAGTCTCATATTTTTATTATTATTGTTAATTTTATTAATATTACGTGTGTGTGTGTGTCTATGAGTATGAATGTATGCACATCAATGTGTTGGTGTATTAAAATCACAAGTGCTTATACACCTTGAAAAGAAAACGTTTGAAATGAACAACGGGTTTGGAAGGTGTACACGCTTGTGTATAAGTCGAATTTACGTATAAACGGAGAAATATAAATATAATAAATTATAATAAGGATGTACAAAAAATGAACCCTAAAAAATAATTTTTGGCCTTCAAAAAACAAAAATTACAAATACAGTCGTGGCTATTGCGTGGCTAATTAACCACGCATTTACCACACAACCAGACAGTGCGTGGTTAATTAGCCACGCAATAGCCACGACTGTATTTGTATTTTTTGTTTTTTGAAGGCCAAAAATTATTTTTTTGGGTTCATTTTTTGTACATCCTTGTTATACTTTATTATCTTTATATTTCTCGGTTTATACGTAAATTGGACTTACACACAAGCGTTTACACATTTTAAACACGTTACTCATTAATAAAACGAAAACGAAAACGAAAACGGATGAGGCTTATTGCGTGGCTATTTCGTGGTAAAAAGTCAAAGAAAGTCAAAGAAAATGTTTGTGTTTATTGTGTGGCTAATGCTTTGCGTGGCTGATGCGTGGAAAAGTGTTGTGGTTATTGCGTGGTTAAAATTGGGTGGTCATTGCTTGGCTAAATTTGGGTAGATATTGCGTGGCTAAATAGCCACGCATCTACCACGCAACATTTAAAATCGAAAAAAATGGGAGCTGGGATTCGAACCCTGGTCTCCTCTGTGGGGAAACATCAACTACCACTTCGGCTATAAGCCTCATCCGTTCATTATTTCCCTTTCTTTCAATATAACCCTTTCGAAAAATTAATTATTGTTGTTGTTGTTATTATTATTATTATTATTAATATTATTATTATTATTATTATTATTAGTCTCATTATTATTATTATTATTATTATTATCATTAATATTATTATTTATTTCGTTTTCATTTTTGTATTATTTTTTTGTTTTCGTTCAATACATCTCTTTCGTATAATTAATTATTGGTATTATTGTTATTATTATTACTATTATTATTATTATTATTATTATTATTAGTCTCATATTTTTATTATTATTGTTAATTTTATTAATATTACGTGTGTGTGTGTCTATGAGTATGAATGTATGCACATCAATGTGTTGGTGTATTAAAATCACAAGTGCTTATACACCTTGAAAAGAAAACGTTTGAAATGAACAACGGGTTTGGAAGGTGTACACGCTTGTGTATAAGTCGAATTTACGTATAAACGGAGAAATATAAATATAATAAATTATAATAAGGATGTACAAAAAATGAACCCTAAAAAATAATTTTTGGCCTTCAAAAAACAAAAATTACAAAATACAGTCGTGGCTATTGCGTGGCTAATTAACCACGCACTGTCTGGTTGTGTGGTAAATACGTGGCTAAATTCGGGTGGATATTGCGTGGCTAAATTCGGGTGGATTAAAGTCAAAGAAAGTCAAAGAAAATGTTTGTGTTTATTGCGTGGCTAATGCTTTGCGTGGCTGATACGTGGAAAAGTGTTGGTGGCTATTGCGTGGTTAAAATTGGGTGGTCATTGCGTGGCTAAATTTGGGTAGATATTGCGTGGCTAAATAGCCACGCATCTACCACGCAACATTTAAAATCGAAAAAAATGGGAGCCGGGATCCGAACCCTGGTCTCCTCTGTGGGGGGAACATCAACTACCACTTCGGCTATAAGCCTCATCTGTTCATTATTTCCCTTTCTTTCAATATAACCCTTTCGAAAAATTAATTATTGTTGTTATTATTATTATTATTATTATTATTATTATTAGTCTCATTATTATTATTATTATTATTATTATTATTATTATTATTATTATTATTATTATTTATTTCGTTTTCATTTTCGTATTATTTTTTCGTTTTCGTTCAATACATCTCTTTCGTATAATTAATTATTGGTATTATTGTTATTATTATTATTATTATTATTATTATTATTATTAGTCTCATATTTTTATTATTATTGTTAATTTTATTAATATTACGTGTGTGTGTGTGTGTGTGTCTATGAGTATGAATGTATGCACATCAATGTGTTGGTGTATTAAAATCACAAGTGCTTATACACCTTGAAAAGAAAACGTTTGAAATGAACAACGGGTTTGGAAGGTGTACACGCTTGTGTATAAGTCGAATTTACGTATAAACGGAGAAATATAAATATAATAAAGTATAATAAGGATGTACAAAAAATGAACCCAAAAAAATAATTTTTGGCCTTCAAAAAACAAAAATTACAAATACAGTCGTGGCTATTGCGTGGCTAATTAACCACGCATTAACCACGCACTGTCTGGTTATGTGGTAAATGCGTGGCTAATTAGTCATGCAATAGCCACGACTGTATTTGTATTTTTTGTTTTTTGAAGGGTAAACATTATTTTTTTGGGTTCATTTTTTACACATCCTTATTATACTTTATTATCTTTATATTTCTCGGTTTATACGTGAATTCGAGTTACACACAAGCGTGTACACCTTCCAAACTCGTTACTCATTTCAAGTTTTTCCTTTCAATGTGTATAAACGTATGTAGTTTTAATACACCAATTCATTGATGGACACACACACTCATACTTATATACACTCATTCTCATATACACTCATACTTATACTCATACTCATGATTGTATGCGTATCAATGTGTTGGTGTGTTAAAATCACAAGTGCTTATACACCTTGAAAGGATAACGTTTGAAATGAACAATGGGTTTGGAAGGTGTACACGCTTGTGTGTAACTAGAATTCACGTATAAACCGAGAAATATAAAGATAATAAACTATACTAAGGATGTGTAAAAAATGAACCCAAAAAAATAATGTTTACCCTTCAAAAAACGAAAAATACAAATAAAGTCGTGGATATTGCGTGGCTATTTAACCACGCATTTACCACACAACCAGACAGTGCGTGGTTAATTAGCCACGCAATAGCCACGACTGTATTTGTATTTTTGTTTTTTGAAGGCCAAAAATTATTTTTTTGGGTTCATTTTTTGTACATCCTTGTTATACTTTATTATCTTTATAGTTCTCGGTTTATACGTAAATTGGACTTACACACAAGCGTTTACACATTTTAAACACGTTACTCATTAATAAAACGAAAACGAAAACGAAAACAGATGAGGCTTATTGCGTGGCTATTTCGTGGTAAAAAGTCAAAGAAAGTCAAAGAAAATGTTTGTGTTTATTGCGTGGCTAATGCTTTGCGTGGCAGATGCGTGGAAAAGTGTTGGTGGCTATTGCGTGGTTAAAATTGGGTGGTCATTGCGTGGCTAAATTTGGGGAGATATTGCGTGGCTAAATAGCCACGCATCTACCACGCAACATTTAAAATCGAAAAAAATGGGAGCTGGGATTCGAACCCTGGTCTCCTCTGTGGGGGGAACATCAACTACCACTTCGGCTATAAGCCTAATCCGTTCATTATTTCCCTTTCTTTGAATATAACCCTTTCGAAAAATTAATTATTGTTGTTGATGTTATTATTATTATTATTATTATTATTATTAGTCTCATTATTATTATTATTATTATTATTATTATTATTATTATTATTATTATTATTAATATTATTATTTATTTCGTTTTCATTTTCGTATTATTTTTTCGTTTTCGTTCAATACATCTCTTTCGTATAATTAATTATTGGTATTATTGTTATTATTATTATTATTATTATTATTATTATTATTATTATTAGTCTCATATTTTTATTATTATTGTTAATTTTATTAATATTACGTGTGTGTGTGTGTCTATGAGTATGAATGTATGCACATCAATGTGTTGGTGTATTAAAATCACAAGTGCTTATACACCTTGAAAAGAAAACGTTTGAAATGAACAACGGGTTTGGAAGGTGTACACGCTTGTGTATAAGTCGAATTTACGTATAAACGGAGAAATATAAATATAATAAAGTATAATAAGGATGTACAAAAAATGAACCCAAAAAAATAATTTTTGGCCTTCAAAAAACAAAAATTACAAATACAGTCGTGGCTATTGCGTGGCTAATTAACCACGCATTAACCACGCACTGTCTGGTTATGTGGTAAATGCGTGGCTAATTAGTCATGCAATAGCCACGACTGTATTTGTATTTTTTGTTTTTTGAAGGGTAAACATTATTTTTTTGGGTTCATTTTTTACACATCCTTATTATACTTTATTATCTTTATATTTCTCGGTTTATACGTGAATTCGAGTTACACACAAGCGTGTACACCTTCCAAACTCGTTACTCATTTCAAGTTTTTCCTTTCAATGTGTATAAACGTATGTAGTTTTAATACACCAATTCATTGATGGACACACACACTCATACTTATATACACTCATTCTCATATACACTCATACTTATACTCATACTCATGATTGTATGCGTATCAATGTGTTGGTGTGTTAAAATCACAAGTGCTTATACAC
The DNA here is from genome assembly GCA_023525715.1 of Cichorium intybus. Lineage (NCBI taxonomy): Eukaryota > Viridiplantae > Streptophyta > Magnoliopsida > Asterales > Asteraceae > Cichorium > Cichorium intybus. The sequence goes on from CM042015.1 coordinate 110,461,302, forward strand.
CTTGAAAGGATAACGTTTGAAATGAACAATGGGTTTGGAAGGTGTACACGCTTGTGTGTAACTAGAATTCACGTATAAACCGATAAATATAAAGATAATAAACTATACTAAGGATGTGTAAAAAATGAACCCAAAAAAATAATGTTTACCCTTCAAAAAACGAAAAATACAAATAAAGTCGTGGATATTGCGTGGCTAATTAACCACGCATTTACCACACAACCAGACAGTGCGTGGTTAATGCGTGGTTAATTAGCCACGCAATAGCCACGACTGTATTTGTATTTTTTGTTTTTTGAAGGCCAAAAATTATTTTTTTGGGTTCATTTTTTGTACATCCTTGTTATACTTTATTATCTTTATATTTCTCGGTTTATACGTAAATTGGACTTACACACAAGCGTTTACACATTTTAAACACGTTACTCATTAATAAAACGAAAACGAAAACGAAAACGGATGAGGCTTATTGCGTGGCTATTTCGTGGTAAAAAGTCAAAGAAAGTCAAAGAAAATGTTTGTGTTTATTGCGTGGCTAATGCTTTGCGTGGAAAAGTGTTGGTGGCTATTGCGTGGTTAAAATTGGGTGGTCATTGCGTGGCTAAATTTGGGTAGATATTGCGTGGCTAAATAGCCACGCATCTACCACGCAACATTTAAAATCGAAAAAAATGGGAGCTGGGATTCGAACCCTGGTCTCCTCTGTGGGGGGAACATCAACTACCACTTCGGCTATAAGCCTCATCCGTTCATTATTTCACTTTCTTTCAATATAACCCTTTCGAAAAATTAATTATTGTTGTTGTTGTTGTTATTATTATTATTATTATTATTATTATTATTATTATTATTATTATTATTAGTCTCATTATTATTATTATTATTATTATTATTATTATTATTATTATTATTATTATGGGTTAATAACATAAAACCACCGTAATTTGAGCAAAATTCTGGTTTAACCACTATATTTATTTTTATTTCATAAAAACCACTCATACTTTCAAAAAAATTCATATTGGTCACTGTTCATTTTATTTTATAACTTTTAACGATTTTTTTCATCGAAAGGTTATGTGAAAAGTTTCATATCGACATTTTAAACAAATATTGGAACTTCATTGCAGTGAAAATGATACATAATGTTGTCTACATATAATTTTAGTTTTCGTAATTACAACTCTTCGGCCACGTTGTGAATGCATAGAGTGTCCAATGGAATCCAGTAAATTTTGAATGCGACGGGGGTAAGAAGTGTTCCGATTTGGCAACATACAATCATGATTTTAATTTGTTATAGTGGTCGCAATGTATCTTTTTGAAAATATGAGTGGTTTTTACGAATTTTTTTGAAAGTATGAGAGGGTTTTTTAGAACAAAATAACATATAGTGCTTAAACCGGATTTTGACCAAACTGTAGTGGTTTTTATGTTATTAGCCCTAATATTATTATTTATTTCGTTTTCATTTTTGTATTATTTTTTCGTTTTCGTTCAATACATCTCTTTCGTATAATTAATTATTGGTATTATTGTTATTATTATTATTATTATTATTATTATTATTATTATTATTATTATTAGTCTCATATTTTTATTATTATTGTTAATTTTATTAATATTACGTGTGTGTGTGTGTGTCTATGAGTATGAATGTATGCACATCAATGTGTTGGTGTATTAAAATCACAAGTGCTTATACACCTTGAAAAGAAAACGTTTGAAATGAACAACGGGTTTGGAAGGTGTACACGCTTGTGTATAAGTCGAATTTACGTATAAACGGAGAAATATAAATATAATAAAGTATAATAAGGATGTACAAAAAATGAACCCAAAAAAATAATTTTTGGCCTTCAAAAAACAAAAATTACAAATACAGTCGTTGCTATTGCGTGGCTAATTAACCACGCATTAACCACGCACTGTCTGGTTGTGTTGTAAATGCGTGGCTAATTAGCCACGCAATAGCCACGACTGTATTTGTATTTTTTGTTTTTTGAAGGGTAAACATTATTTTTTTGGGTTCATTTTTTACACATCCTTATTTTACTTTATTATCTTTATATTTCTCGGTTTATACGTGAATTCGAGTTACACACAAGAGTGTACACCTTCCAAACTCGTTACTCATTTCAAGTTTTTCCTTTCAATGTGTATAAACGTATGTAGTTTTAATACACCAATTCATTGATGGACACACATACTCATACTTATATACACTCATTCTCATATACACTCATATTTATACTCATACTCATGATTGTATGCGTATCAATGTGTTGGTGTGTTAAAATCACAAGTGCTTATACACCTTGAAAGGATAACGTTTGAAATGAACAATGGGTTTGGAAGGTGTACACGCTTGTGTGTAACTAGAATTCACGTATAAACCGAGAAATATAAAGATAATAAACTATACTAAGGATGTGTAAAAAATGAACCCAAAAAAATAATGTTTACCCTTCAAAAAACGAAAAATACAAATAAAGTCGTGGATATTGCGTGGCTAATTAACCACGCATTTACCACACAACCAGACAGTGCGTGGTTAATTAGCCACGCAATAGCCACGACTGTATTTGTATTTTTGTTTTTTGAAGGCCAAAAATTATTTTTTTGGGTTCATTTTTTGTACATCCTTGTTATACTTTATTATCTTTATATTTCTCGGTTTATACGTAAATTGGACTTACACACAAGCGTTTACACATTTTAAACACGTTACTCATTAATAAAACGAAAACGAAAACGAAAACAGATGAGGCTTATTGCGTGGCTATTTCGTGGTAAAAAGTCAAAGAAACTCAAAGAAAATGTTTGTGTTTATTGCGTGGCTAATGCTTTGCGTGGCAGATGCGTGGAAAAGTGTTGGTGGCTATTGCGTGGTTAAAATTGGGTGGTCATTGCGTGGCTAAATTTGGGGAGATATTGCGTGGCTAAATAGCCACGCATCTACCACGCAACATTTAAAATCGAAAAAAATGGGAGCTGGGATTCGAACCCTGGTCTCCTCTGTGGGGGGAACATCAACTACCACTTCGGCTATAAGCCTAATCCGTTCATTATTTCCCTTTCTTTGAATATAACCCTTTCGAAAAATTAATTATTGTTGTTGATGTTATTATTATTATTATTATTATTATTATTAGTCTCATTATTATTATTATTATTATTATTATTATTATTATTATTATTAATATTATTATTTATTTCGTTTTCATTTTCGTATTATTTTTTCGTTTTCGTTCAATACATCTCTTTCGTATAATTAATTATTGGTATTATTGTTATTATTATTATTATTATTATTATTATTATTATTATTATTATTATTATTAGTCTCATATTTTTATTATTATTGTTAATTTTATTAATATTACGTGTGTGTGTGTGTCTATGAGTATGAATGTATGCACATCAATGTGTTGGTGTATTAAAATCACAAGTGCTTATACACCTTGAAAAGAAAACGTTTGAAATGAACAACGGGTTTGGAAGGTGTACACGCTTGTGTATAAGTCGAATTTACGTATAAACGGAGAAATATAAATATAATAAAGTACAATAAGGATGTACAAAAAATGAACCCAAAAAAATAATTTTTGGCCTTCAAAAAACAAAAATTACAAATACAGTCGTGGCTATTGCGTGGCTAATTAACCACGCATTAACCACGCACTGTCTGGTTATGTGGTAAATGCGTGGCTAATTAGTCATGCAATAGCCACGACTGTATTTGTATTTTTTGTTTTTTGAAGGGTAAACATTATTTTTTTGGGTTCATTTTTTACACATCCTTATTATACTTTATTATCTTTATATTTCTCGGTTTATACGTGAATTCGAGTTACACACAAGCGTGTACACCTTCCAAACTCGTTACTCATTTCAAGTTTTTCCTTTCAATGTGTATAAACGTATGTAGTTTTAATACACCAATTCATTGATGGACACACACACTCATACTTATATACACTCATTCTCATATACACTCATACTTATACTCATACTCATGATTGTATGCGTATCAATGTGTTGGTGTGTTAAAATCACAAGTGCTTATACACCTTGAAAGGATAACGTTTGAAATGAACAATGGGTTTGGAAGGTGTACACGCTTGTGTGTAACTAGAATTCACGTATAAACCGAGAAATATAAAGATAATAAACTATACTAAGGATGTGTAAAAAATGAACCCAAAAAAATAATGTTTACCCTTCAAAAAACGAAAAATACAAATAAAGTCGTGGATATTGCGTGGCTATTTAACCACGCATTTACCACACAACCAGACAGTGCGTGGTTAATTAGCCACGCAATAGCCACGACTGTATTTGTATTTTTGTTTTTTGAAGGCCAAATATTATTTTTTTGGGTTCATTTTTTGTACATCCTTGTTATACTTTATTATCTTTATATTTCTCGGTTTATACGTAAATTGGACTTACACACAAGCGTTTACACATTTTAAACACGTTACTCATTAATAAAACGAAAACGAAAACGAAAACAGATGAGGCTTATTGCGTGGCTATTTCGTGGTAAAAAGTCAAAGAAAGTCAAAGAAAATGTTTGTGTTTATTGCGTGGCTAATGCTTTGCGTGGCAGATGCGTGGAAAAGTGTTGGTGGCTATTGCGTGGTTAAAATTGGGTGGTCATTGCGTGGCTAAATTTGGGGAGATATTGCGTGGCTAAATAGCCACGCATCTACCACGCAACATTTAAAATCGAAAAAAATGGGAGCTGGGATTCGAACCCTGGTCTCCTCTGTGGGGGGAACATCAACTACCACTTCGGCTATAAGCCTAATCCGTTCATTATTTCCCTTTCTTTGAATATAACCCTTTCGAAAAATTAATTATTGTTGTTGATGTTATTATTATTATTATTATTATTATTATTAGTCTCATTATTATTATTATTATTATTATTATTATTATTATTATTATTATTATTAATATTATTATTTATTTCGTTTTCATTTTCGTATTATTTTTTCGTTTTCGTTCAATACATCTCTTTCGTATAATTAATTATTGGTATTATTGTTATTATTATTATTATTATTATTATTATTATTATTATTATTATTATTAGTCTCATATTTTTATTATTATTGTTAATTTTATTAATATTACGTGTGTGTGTGTGTGTCTATGAGTATGAATGTATGCACATCAATGTGTTGGTGTATTAAAATCACAAGTGCTTATACACCTTGAAAAGAAAACGTTTGAAATGAACAACGGGTTTGGAAGGTGTACACGCTTGTGTATAAGTCGAATTTACGTATAAACGGAGAAATATAAATATAATAAAGTATAATAAGGATGTACAAAAAATGAACCCAAAAAAATAATTTTTGGCCTTCAAAAAACAAAAATTACAAATACAGTCGTGGCTATTGCGTGGCTAATTAACCACGCATTAACCACGCACTGTCTGGTTATGTGGTAAATGCGTGGCTAATTAGTCATGCAATAGCCACGACTGTATTTGTATTTTTTGTTTTTTGAAGGGTAAACATTATTTTTTTGGGTTCATTTTTTACACATCCTTATTATACTTTATTATCTTTATATTTCTCGGTTTATACGTGAATTCGAGTTACACACAAGCGTGTACACCTTCCAAACTCGTTACTCATTTCAAGTTTTTCCTTTCAATGTGTATAAACGTATGTAGTTTTAATACACCAATTCATTGATGGACACACACACTCATACTTATATACACTCATTCTCATATACACTCATACTTATACTCATACTCATGATTGTATGCGTATCAATGTGTTGGTGTGTTAAAATCACAAGTGCTTATACACCTTGAAAGGATAACGTTTGAAATGAACAATGGGTTTGGAAGGTGTACACGCTTGTGTGTAACTAGAATTCACGTATAAACCGAGAAATATAAAGATAATAAACTATACTAAGGATGTGTAAAAAATGAACCCAAAAAAATAATGTTTACCCTTCAAAAAACGAAAAATACAAATAAAGTCGTGGATATTGCGTGGCTATTTAACCACGCATTTACCACACAACCAGACAGTGCGTGGTTAATTAGCCACGCAATAGCCACGACTGTATTTGTATTTTTGTTTTTTGAAGGCCAAAAATTATTTTTTTGGGTTCATTTTTTGTACATCCTTGTTATACTTTATTATCTTTATAGTTCTCGGTTTATACGTAAATTGGACTTACACACAAGCGTTTACACATTTTAAACACGTTACTCATTAATAAAACGAAAACGAAAACGAAAACAGATGAGGCTTATTGCGTGGCTATTTCGTGGTAAAAAGTCAAAGAAAGTCAAAGAAAATGTTTGTGTTTATTGCGTGGCTAATGCTTTGCGTGGCAGATGCGTGGAAAAGTGTTGGTGGCTATTGCGTGGTTAAAATTGGGTGGTCATTGCGTGGCTAAATTTGGGTAGATATTGCGTGGCTAAATAGCCACGCATCTACCACGCAACATTTAAAATCGAAAAAAATGGGAGCTGGGATTCGAACCCTGGTCTCCTCTGTGGGGGGAACATCAACTACCACTTCGGCTATAAGCCTCATCCGTTCATTATTTCCCTTTCTTTCAATATAACCCTTTCGAAAAATTAATTATTGTTGTTGTTGTTGTTATTATTATTATTATTATTATTATTATTATTATTATTATTAGTCTCATTATTATTATTATTATTATTATTATTATTATTATTATTATGGGTTAATAACATAAAACCACCGTAATTTGAGCAAAATTCTGGTTTAACCACTATATTTATTTTTATTTCATAAAAACCACTCATACTTTCAAAAAAATTCATATTGGCCACTGTTCATTTTATTTTATAACTTTTAACGATTTTTTTCATCGAAAGGTTATGTGAAAAGTTTCATATCGACATTTTAAACAAATATTGGAACTTCATTGCAGTGAAAATGATACATAATGTTGTCTACATATAATTTTAGTTTTCGTAATTACAACTCTTCGGCCACGTTGTGAATGCATAGAGTGTCCAATGGAATCCAGTAAATTTTGAATGCGACGGGGGTAAGAAGTGTTCCGATTTGGCAACATACAATCATGATTTTAATTTGTTATAGTGGTCGCAATGTATCTTTTTGAAAATATGAGTGGTTTTTACGAATTTTTTTGAAAGTATGAGAGGGTTTTTTAGAACAAAATAACATATAGTGCTTAAACCGGATTTTGACCAAACTGTAGTGGTTTTTATGTTATTAGCCCTAATATTATTATTTATTTCGTTTTCATTTTTGTATTATTTTTTCGTTTTCGTTCAATACATCTCTTTCGTATAATTAATTATTGGTATTATTGTTATTATTATTATTATTATTATTATTATTATTATTATTATTAGTCTCATATTTTTATTATTATTGTTAATTTTATTAATATTACGTGTGTGTGTGTGTGTGTGTGTGTCTATGAGTATGAATGTATGCACATCAATGTGTTGGTGTATTAAAATCACAAGTGCTTATACACCTTGAAAAGAAAACGTTTGAAATGAACAACGGGTTTGGAAGGTGTACACGCTTGTGTATAAGTCGAATTTACGTATAAACGGAGAAATATAAATATAATAAATTATAATAAGGATGTACAAAAAATGAACCCAAAAAAATAATTTTTGGCCTTCAAAAAACAAAAATTACAAATACAGTCGTGGCTATTGCGTGGCTAATTAACCACGCATTAACCACGCGCTGTCTGGTTGTGTGGTAAATGCGTGGCTAAATTCGGGTGGATATTGCGTGGCTAAATTCGGGTGGATTAAAGTCAAAGAAAGTCAAAGAAAATGTTTGTGTTTATTGCGTGGCTAATGCTTTGCGTGGCTGATGCGTGGAAAAGTGTTGGTGGCTATTGCGTGGTTAAAATTGGGTGGTCATTGCGTGGCTAAATTTGGGTAGATATTGCGTGGCTAAATAGCCACGCATCTACCACGCAACATTTAAAATCGAAAAAAATGGGAGCCGGGATCCGAACCCTGGTCTCCTCTGTGGGGGGGAACATCAACTACCACTTCGGCTATAAGCCTCATCTGTTCATTATTTCCCTTTCTTTCAATATAACCCTTTCGAAAAATTAATTATTGTTGTTGTTATTATTATTATTATTATTATTATTATTATTATTATTATTATTAGTCTCGTTATTATTATTATTATTATTATTATTAATATTATTATTTATTTCGTTTTCATTTTCGTATTATTTTTTCGTTTTCATTCAATACATCTCATTCGTGTAATTAATTATTGGTATTATTGTTATTATTATTATTATTATTATTATTATTATTATTATTAGTCTCATATTTTTATTATTATTGTTAATTTTATTAATATTATGTGTGTGTGTGTCTATGAGTATGAATGTATGCACATCAATGTGTTGGTGTATTAAAATCACAAGTGCTTATACACCTTGAAAAGAAAACGTTTGAAATGAACAACGGGTTTGGAAGGTGTACACGCTTGTGTATAAGTCGAATTTACGTATAAACGGAGAAATATAAATATAATAAAGTATAATAAGGATGTACAAAAAATGAACCCAAAAAAATAATTTTTGGCCTTCAAAAAACAAAAATTACAAATACAGTCGTGGCTATTGCGTGGCTAATTAACCACGCATTAACCACGCACTGTCTGGTTGTGTGGTAAATGCGTGGCTAATTAGCCACGCAATAGCCACGACTGTATTTGTATTTTTTGTTTTTTGAAGGGTAAACATTATTTTTTTGGGTTCATTTTTTACACATCCTTATTATACTTTATTATCTTTATATTTCTCGGTTTATACGTGAATTCGAGTTACACACAAGCGTGTACACCTTCCAAACTCGTTACTCATTTCAAGTTTTTCCTTTCAATGTGTATAAACGTATGTAGTTTTAATACACCAATTCATTGATGGACACACACACTCATACTTATATACACTCATTCTCATATACACTCATACTTATACTCATACTCATGATTGTATGCGTATCAATGTGTTGGTGTGTTAAAATCACAAGTGCTTATACACCTTGAAAGGATAACGTTTGAAATGAACAATGGGTTTGGAAGGTGTACACGCTTGTGTGTAACTAGAATTCACGTATAAACCGAGAAATATAAAGATAATAAACTATACTAAGGATGTGTAAAAAATGAACCCAAAAAAATAATGTTTACCCTTCAAAAAACGAAAAATACAAATAAAGTCGTGGCTATTGCGTGGCTAATTAACCACGCATTTACCACACAACCAGACAGTGCGTGGTTAATGCGTGGTCAATTAGCCACACAATAGCCACGACTGTATTTGTATTTTTTGTTTTTTGAAGGCCAAAAATTATTTTTTTGGGTTCATTTTTTGTACATCCTTGTTATACTTTATTATCTTTATATTTCTCGGTTTATACATAAATTGGACTTACACACAAGCGTTTACACCTTTTAAACACGTTACTCATTAATAAAACGAAAACGAAAACGCAAACGAATGAGGCTTATAGCCCAAAACGATATAATTAATAAAACAAAAACATAAACGAAAATAATAATAATAATAATAATAATAATAATAATAGTAATAGTAATAATAATAATAATAATAATAATAATAATAATAACAATAATTATTATTTGAAATGGTTATATTGTAATAAAGGGAAATAATAAACGGATGAGGCTTATAGCCGAAGTGGTAGTCGATGTTCCCACCCATAGAGGAGACCAGGGTTCGAATCCCGGCACCTCATTTTTTCGATTTTATTGTTTCGTTGCAGATGCGTGGCTATTTAGCCACGCAATATCAACCAGCCCTTTATTTAAAGCTTTACGTGTTGTACCTTGTGCTTTAAAATATATACCGCGTTTCGTTGTTTTTGCGTGGCTGTTTAGACACGGAATAACCACCAACATTTAAATGAAAAATAATAAGGGTCTTAACACTTCCTTCTCTTTTCGGCCGACTTTTAATAATGTCATTCGACAATTAGTTTCCAACGTGGAATAGTTCTTTTAGCGGGTTTTTTTAATCTTTTCTTTATTATAAATATGTATTTATAACTGATATTTTATTTTATAAAAATGGTGATGCTATCATTGATAATTCTAGGGGTGAGCGTGGTCCTGGAACCGACCCGACCAGGACCGAACCCGAGCCGGACCGAGACCGAGGGAAGACATTCAATGGAACCGAGGACCGACCAAACTATGGGACTTGATCTTGGGTTCGGGTATGGGTTTGCTCGGGTTTGGTCGGGTTTTACCCGAGCAGGACCAAGCGTAAAAATTTCAAAGGCCTACATTATAATCTTAATGTCCTTTTAATTTTCGGTCGGTTCCATACCCGAGAACCGACAATACCGAAGGACCAAGACCAAGAAGGACCAAGACCGAGAATGACCAAGACCGAATTAAGCCATATATACGGACCGAGTACCGACCAAGTAACATGGTCGGTTCCTTATCTCGGGTCCGGTTCCTCGGTTCTTGGACTTGGGCTCGGTTCTGAGGACCAAATGCTCACCCCTAAATAATTCCACCGTGAAAGACAAAAAGAGTTTTTGAAATAAATTAGTTATGTCATTGGATGCTAAAAGTGACCTTACCACATCATTTTTCCATATTCTTCATAAAAGTATATATATATATATATATATATATATATATATATATATATATATATATATATATATATATATATATATATATATATATATATATATATATATATATATATATATATATATATATATATATATATATATGTATATATATATATATATATATTACCTAATGAAGATTAACCTAAATACATATTTTCATCCGGCGATTGCTGTAACCCACATCTTATTTCCTCTCCATCGCTAATCTACCCTCTCCATCACACATCTCCGCCGGCCGCCATCGAACTGTGAGATCCGATTCTGCCGGCGATCACTGTGAGATCCGATGAGTTCCGATTTCGGATTCGCCTCCACTATCACAGTTGGTTCGGCAGAACACCGGCCAACGGTGTTGCCTCCGACCACCGATCCGCTATAGATCCACCAAATATATCTCGATAAACATGCTCGGTCTCTCTCGATCTGTCTCCGATCTGCTTCCTAGCCGTCTTCATCACTCCAACCGATACTCTCCTTCTCCGGTTCTCCTCCCGCCTCCACAGAAAAGAAAGAATCCGGTACCACTGCTTCCGATCGACAACCGCTACTCTCCTTCTCCGCTTCTCCTTCTCTGGTTCTTCTCCGATTGAAGCTTTCGATGGTTCAGACCTCAAATCGAAAGGCTTTCACCGTTTCAACGATTGAAGCTTTCGACGGTTCTTCTCCGATTGAAGCCTTTGTCGTTTCAACGATCTCGTTTGCATACCACTTTGAGCTTCGATCACCGCCTCCTTCTCCAACCGGACACCGATCCGTTACACACCGATCCGTTGTGGTCTTTAGGATCCGATTGTGGTATGTAGGTTGCGATTTGATTATTGATTTGACTTGATTTGTTCCATGATATTGAAATGGCGACCTAGATCTCGAACCAATTTTGATGCACATATTTGGTTTTTCTTAAGGAGCGTATCAAGGTCTGCATTTACCTTCCTGTATACTTCCAACATATACATTGACTTTTGCAGTTGAATTTGTATATTATACAACATAAATATTAAGAAAGTTACGTATCAAGGTCTGCATTTACAATAAAAACTATAAATAACACCTAAATACATTAATTTACATATCTACCTTGATTATTGTATAGAAATCCATAAAGTAAGCTACGTAACTCCTGTGTTTGCATTCATATTTCTGCATTGTTTATTGTACATAAATTCAAAAATTAAGCTATATAAATGCTTTATTGCATTCATATTTGACACGATATGATTCTGGTAACTTCTCTTCAGGGGTGAAGAAAGTATACGCAGCTGTAAAGACACACAAGACACACATATCATGAAGGATTATCAAACGCTTGAAGAAAGAGAAAGATGAGGAGTAGATAAGTAGAATTAGGACTTGCAGGGGATTTGTTTATGGTTTGAATTGGTCGATCCGTGTGAGATTGTAAATGCCATTTTCCACCATCGATGGACCAAACATTATATGCGGTTAAGATCAAAATGACTAATTTAATGAGAGTGGAATGTGGTGGGATCTTTAAAGCAAGACATCATGATTAATTTATTGAGAGTGGAATGTGGTGGGATCCTTAGAAAGATATCTCGATTGTCACCATAGAGAATTCAAATTTTATATATATGCAAAAAGCTGGAATGCCCGCTTAATTTTTTAAAAGCATTGAAGTCTTTTACCTCTTAATTTTAAGATATCCATAATATGTTTGTACATATTATATATGTATTATAGTATATATATATATATATATATATATATATATATATATATATATATATATATATATATGTGTGTGTGTGTGTGTGTGTTTTGTCAAATGTGGTTAATTACAAAAAAATTGGAATTAAAAATAATATTCTGGTATTTAAAAAAAACGTAATGCGTGGTAATTGCGTGGCTATTTCGTGGTTAAAAGTCAAAGAAAGTCAAAGAAAATGTTTGTGTTTATTGCGTGGCTAATGCTTTGCGTGGCTAATGCGTTGAAAAATGTTGGTGGCTATTGCGTGGCTAAATTTGGGTGGATATTGCGTGGTTAAATTTGCGTGGCTAATGCGTTGAAAAATGTTGGTGGATATTGCATGGCTAAATTTGGTGGATATTGCGTGGTTAAATTTGCGTGGCTAATGCGTTGAAAAATGTTGGTGGATATTGCGTGGCTAAATTCGGGTGGATATTGCGTGGCTAAATTTGGGTTTATATTGCGTGGCTAATTTTGATGTCAAGTCTCGGGATTATTGTGTGGCTAAACGTACGTTGCCATGGCGTGGCTAACGCGCGTGACTATTGAGTGTTGAAATTGCGTGGCTAATGCGTGGTAAACTGTGCGTTGTTGTTGCGTGGCAAATTTGCGTGGCTAAAGCGTGACTACAATTTAGACACAAAGGGTTTTTCCACAGGTCAGTTTTCGTGGCTATTGCGTGTCTATTCGGCTTTTACCACACAACAGCCACGCAAATGTGCGTGACTAACCCCCCTATTTTCTAGTAGTGGTATTCATTACCCATGATAATAACATACTTTATTTCTATGGATATAAATTTTAAGAAATGATGGTTCAAGGTTGATGACAATGTGGTATGTTTCTAGTATGGTGTTTCTTGGACCTGGTTTTTTTAACTTGTTATGCTTCAGATTTGTGTAACTGGCCGGGCTTTCTAAGGCCATCCGGTGGTCTCGCCCTTCCCCTCGCTTTTTCTCTGTCACTTCAGCATCCAGTCAGCATCCTTCACTATTCTTCTCACCTCTGGAAATTGTTACCCCTCACTTCCCCATGTTTGATACAATTAATGATGCAAAATGTACAAACCATATGCAAACCGTTTCTTTTCCTCACACAATGAAAACCCCCTACAGGAAGAAAAATCAGGGGACCCCTTGGGAGAAAGAAGGTACTCCTCGCACCCATACCCCAGGGCGTTGCATAACCAAATCATCTTAACCATTAAGTTACAGGTAGGTCTTCGCCTAAATCAGTCAATTGGTTAACTTATGTTAAATACTTAATATTTTAGAATTAATCCCGTCAAGACAGAATATAATTTCTCAAATTGGGATTGTGGTAGAAGTGCACATTTACCGGTTAAAACCGGTTTCGGTTTTTTAAAACGCCGGTTATCGTCCAACCAGTTTTAACCGGTTTTTTAAATAAATTGAGTTCTAGACCGGTTTTTTAACCGGTTCGGTGCAGTTAACCGGAAAAAAAAAAAGCAAAGTAAAAAACCAGTCCGGTTTTTGATAAAAAGAAAACGGTTATTAAAAAAAATCAGTTTTTGGATTTAAAAGAAAAAAACAGTTTGATTTGTGCACCTCTAGATTCTAGATTGTGGTGATGTGGTCGATTTTCAATTGTTACTTCCAATGGGCTAAAGTGCTTTTATTGTTTAAAATCTTTTACGTTTCTTTTATTTTTTGCTCGAATCATTTACCCATATTTCTTTTAAGCAAACTACTTGTACAATCCATGCCATCAAACTTGACATCCATGCCCCCCGTACGAGACATAATTGTATAATTCATGTTTGCTAATAAATTGATAATATAGTCAAAAACATGTCAATTAGTTAGCTTATTTTAATTTGTATTGTATTCATAATGACTATAAATTATATTACGACAAAAAAATTATAAGAAAACAAATTACTTGTATTTATGAGAAATTAATATCAACATAGTATGTAAAACTATATTACAAATCATAACTATTATATCTAAAACAAAGTTACTTGATAAAATAAAGTAAATATATATAAGGGACAAATATTGTCATGTCAAAGTTTGATATTATTTTGGTGTAAAGGAATAGTACTATTCATTTACTCCAAAATGGTGTCAAGGGTGGAGAGAAATCGTATAGAATATGGGGATTCATGTTCCGTTTAAAATGGCCTAAATGAAAACCCTTTGAACTAAAAAGAAAATCACCAAGCGACAACATATTACACTTATGATGTAATCCGACACCTCACTAAACCATTACAAACATAATTCACAGTCCCCAAAGCATAGAAAAGAAAGGACAAAGAAGCTGTTATATTCTTTATGTTACAACAACATATGCACACATACCTAAAAATATCTACATAGATAAAGTCCTACGAAGATGAACGTCGAAAATAATACCTGCAAATCATAAGTAGAATTTTTTTAAATCATAGTTTTATGGAAGAAATTGCCTATTCTTGTCTAGTGGTTAAGGAGGTGGACTTACACATATATCTTTATGCCATATAAAGCAGCGTACTTCCGAAGAAGACGTTCAACTGAGTACCATTCTGACCGATCTGCCCCATCTTGGTAGCCAATTCGTGGCATGTGGATCGAAGCTATTTCACAATAATAATAATAATAATAATAATAATCATGATAATTAAATAAAAATGTTGTGACAAAACATACCAGAATTCTTTGCTGCTGAAAATGAAGCTTTTGAGAGGCACTGTTCCAGATCAGAAATAGAGATACTGCTACGAGGCACTTTACGTCTTGGATTATACGATTGCACAACAGCTAGTCCCACCCACTCATGTGGTTTATTATTGTCCACGTCACCTTCTGCATGGTGGGTTGAAACTTTGGAGAACATTCTAGAAGAACTAACAACATGAAAAAATTGATTGTGTAAGATGCTGACCTGTAACTTGCATAAGATGGAGATCGCCTAAATGAAGGTCCCCAAATTCAGAAGCTCGTTCGTATGCAGTTGGGATTTGTGGTGAAAGTTTAGCAAGTGCATCAAACATACCACCATGACCCCAATTCCCCGAATCATCAACACAGCTGTAAAAAAAAAAACATAAATTTAACAAACACCGTTTTATAAAATAAAAAATAAAAAATAGGAAAAATAGTTGCCTGAATATTATAGCGGACTCTGATGGGCAAACTTTTGACGGCTGTGTACAGTCTCCATAAACAAAATTAACCGAACCAGAATCCGACAACATATTACCGTCTGTGGGGACCACAACATCTTTAACCGAAAGCGACTCGTACCCTTCAGCTTCCCATTTTGCTAACTTCTTCTCTTCGGCTTTCTTCTTAACAGACTCCGCTTTAGCTTTCTTCTCCTCCATTAAACTTCTATTAGTTTTATTTGTCTCCTCTAATGCTGACTCGCCACCTGTCTCGGATGTTTCTTTAAGCTTCTCGACCCACGAAAGATATGAAGCTTCATCAAGTACAGGGTCAAAGTCAACAGACGATTGGCCTCTTGTAACGACATCGTCTCCACCTAACACGTCCTTTGAATTGATCTCGGCCATCGGATCTGAAACTGATTGTCCGCCATGTCGGAAGGCGATTACCTTTTCGATAACAGCATTTAACTTTGACATGTCGAGTTGGTCTGAATTCGGTTTGGTTTCGATGGTGGGGTCGAGTATGCGTAGACTGAGGATGATGGATCGAAGGTCAGAAGGTGGAACTCCTACAATGTCTTTGCATTCCTTGTCTGTAACATCTTCACCTATCACGTCATGGCTTAGTTGCAGCTTTCTCTCTGCTCTATGCATGATAACCTGTGAGGGTTGTTAAATGAGTAAGTTGTTAGAAAATAGCAACCTACTTTGGTCCTTTTACCCATAATGGCAACCTACTTGCATTTTCTTTACATATAATAACAGCGAGAGTAAAGTACATTGCTATTCCCCGCACAATACCCAATATGAGTTGTGACTCACTCACCTCTTCCACTGTCCGTTCAGTAACTAAATTGATAGACATGACATGGTTCATTTGACCAATCCTATGAGCCCGCTGCAACGCCTGCTTATCCACTTGTGGATTCCAATCTTGCTCATAAAATATAACCTGCATTTTGTACCCTATTCGGTCAATCCATGAGACCTAAAAATGATACAAGGTCAAAGGAGAGAGAACAGCTTACTGTGTCGGCAGCTACAAGGTTCAACCCAACTCCCCCTGCTCTGGTGGAAATCATAAAAACAAATGCACTGTCGGAATTGGAATTCCGGCTAAAACTCCTTATTGCAGCAAACCGCTCTTCAGCCCTAATAGATCCATCAAGCCGCTCATAAGGATATTTTCTTAACTCCATATAATCCTGTATTTCAAAATTTTCCATACAAGTTCAAACAGATATAAAAACCACAGTTCACAGCTGGCAGTTCTTTTTTATCATCAGTATGCAAAAAGAAGGAATTGAATAAACCTGTAATACATCAAGTGTATGTGTCATCTGTGCAAACAGAAGAACACGGTGTCCAGAATTGCGTAGCTTTTGAAGTAACTGGTCCAAGACTACAAGTTTTCCACTTGCCTGAAAGAAATCATAAACAAAAAAATACATTAAAACTTAGTATGATTTTATAAAAAATAGAGATAATATATTTATACCTGAACCAAGTGTTCACCCTCTTCATATGGTTCAGGCTCTATACCAGCAAAGAGATAAGGATGACTACATGCTTTACGTAACTGTATTACCTGCATCAATGTAGCAACTTATGCAATCAAATACACGTTCCAAGTAAATTACATTTTTGGTCCCTGTACTATGTTAATTTCTTTGGATATGGTCCAAAAGAAATCTTTTTTCATCGACTGTTTCATAACACTTTTAGTCCTTGTGTCGTTTAAGTCGACAATCCAGCCGTTAAAATTATCAAAATGACCATTTTGCCCTTGCTTTCAAGTTCTTCTTAACATATAACACTGGTTCGATGTTATATGATATAGAAAGTTTAAGTTGATCCGACAGAAGCAGCTGTTTTGATAGAACTAACAATCTGTCACAAAACGTTTTCCTTTAGAGTAGATTACTTTTTGGTACATGAATAGAGTTAATTTTTTCATTTTTGGTTCCAAAAAGTTTTTCTTGCAACTTCGGTCCTTATTTGAGGTTATTGTAACGTTTTTAGTCCCTGACTCCTTGTTCCAAGTATAATGACTATTTTCAGTCCCTAACAAAAATCTAGTCATTTTACTTAGAACAGGGACCAAAAACATTCCAGAAACCTCAACTATGGACCAAATTTGAAAATATCAGCAATACTCAAGGATCAAAAATGTAATTTACCCTTACCTTTTATATGTTCAAGATAAAAAGCTTAATTGGTGAGATGTTGGCTTACAATATTCTGCAAGGATTGATGATTAGAAGTCCCAGAAGACAATGCTAGAAGCTTAGGAAGCTCTCTTCTTAATATTGACATATACACCTTCTTCTGCAAGCTCACCAAGGGTGCCATCCTAACAAAACAAAATGAATTGGAATCTATTAAAGGAATTGGAATCTGAAGGAATCATAATGAGTCATACGTTTGGTTGGCATGAAATGGAATTGAGCTCCTTCTACACTACCCTTGGAATGGTGAAATCCAATGGAATTGAAATCTGACCATTTGGCAACAAAACACTCCATGGAACGGAATCTAAAACTCCAATTCCAATGGATCCAAGAACCAAACAAGCCTCATAGTTTTAAACAGAATAAAAAGAATATGAGAAACGGTTAACTTACACTGTGATTTCAGTAAGAGGTGGCAAAGATAGGGTCCCACTCTCAATAAGCTTAGATTTTGTCCTTCGAAGCATGAATGCCCCCAAAATATATCTTAAGCTTTTAAACTTCTCCTTGACTATTGGTGCACCTTTACTTTCTTTAAACTTATTGCAAAATTGCTCCAATGTCCCAAAGATTGAAGGCATACAGAAGTGCAAAAGTGCCCAAAGTTCAGTAAGACTATTCTGAATAGGTGTTCCAGTCATAAGTAGACATCTGGGCATCATATACTGCTCTCTAAGAACATTATATAAAACCTGAAAACAATCAAACAATCAGTAAACCTAAAACACACTACAAAGAAACTAATAAAATAATCTTGAAACCTACACTGGAAGGATTTTTCAGTCTTTGAGCCTCATCAATAACAGCATAACTCCATGGAATTTGGGAAAGAAAGTCCTGATCAATTAATGCTATATCATATGTTGTAAGGAGCACATCAAAAGGTAAAGCCTGCACCTGCATTATGCAATGACACGTCAGCATACGCATCCAGGTCAGCAAAAAGTCAAATTTTGCCACAATACTTACATTGTGTGATGACGATGATTGATTTTGCACATGTTCAAACATTTGCCTTCTCAAAGTACGTCGGTATTGTTTGTCTCCAACATAACGAAGAACGGTCAACTTTGGGGCAAATTGGTTGACTTCAGATACCCATCCATCAGTCACACTGAGAGGACAGAGTATCACTGTAGAAGAAATATATTTCAAAATGAATAAAAAATCAAAACATGTTATGTTACAATTAGCAAACTAGTTTTTGATTACTTACAAAAGGGTCCGTGTAAGCCTCGAGAAAACTTTAAATAACTTAGGAATGAGATGGCTTGTAATGTCTTTCCAAGCCCCATCTGTTAGTAAACATTTAATTGTCGATTCAATAATCAGAATGTAAATAAAAAAATTTGAGGAAACTTTGTAAGTTTCCAGCTTCGATGTGCAAATGCAAGTATACCTCATCTCCTGCAAAAACATGAAACAAAACAACCCAATCACCACCATTCATGTTCTTGAATACATGGTGTTGCTATAAAAGAAACAAAAAAAAAATGCTAGCAAAAGGTTCATGCAAATCATTAAAAAAAGAAGCTGCAAACTGTGGATTGTGGATTACAATGAAAAGATAACCAGTCCTTTGCAATGATGTATACTAAATCACACTAAATGGCTGTGTTATATGTAATTTCTGATTGCAATAATGTATACTATATCAGCAGATTACATGTAGTATTATTAATTGTAAATGTGCGCGAGTTATAACTATTTATAACTTGGAACGATTGGCCTAGTGCCCTAGTTGAAAGTATCTTTAACAGCTTTGCCTTCAACTTTATCACTCCAACAAAGCATCTTGCTTCCACTAATCACATTTTGGATCTTTATGAGATCCTAATTAGTGCAATTTCAATTGCATAAAACAATAAAATATTAAAATCAAATTGATTTGATGGAATCATGGTGTAAGAAGAATACATTGGGATAAAACCAATCCTAAAAATGAAATGGATAGGTTTTCTTCTCGATCAGCAAGCTGCTCCTCATGTCTATATATAATAGTTCATATAAGCAAAAACAGCACTTCCATCGTTCTAAAATTACAAAGATAACTGAGGTGACTGTCAATTGCTTTGATGAAATTTCGATGGTGAAAATGCCCAAAAAGCTCCATGTAGGTCACACCACACAAAAGTATAGTGTTCCAATTTATAATTAGGTCGTTATTCTAAATAAAATTGCCAGAGGCTGCTCATCATAACATTTTACGATTCTCTAAGCGTACGACTAGGGTGCATACAACATTACACGAAATCATACTAATAAACAAATCTCTAGCATAAGTGTCAGGGATTGATGAATTCAATGTTTGCCCAAACCAAGGCATTTTAGCAAACTCTCAACGACACTAATCCTACTCATTAAGAAATTATTTCCCGAAAGATAAAATCATGACAAATTAATATTCATAAGTTATGAATGTTTCCCTACATATCGACAATAACGCCTTGTGATAGCATCCTAGCCAAGACACTTGCAACAGAAGCTTAAAATACAAAATTAAAACAATCAGATCAAATAAAGCGCGTACCGAGAATAACGTTGACACCGATAAGGTATCGCCGTATAAGCCATGACAGTCCTTCAATCTGGTGAGGCTTAAGCGTCGCCGTTACGCCGAAGTCGAGACAGTTGACTTGAGCCTCAGCGGCGGCGCGGGCGTCCCCTTCGAATACGCACTTCGCAGCGGCGACTAATCGCTGTTCGTAGTTCATTTTTTCCGTTTGGCGCAAATGCTACCGAGTTTCAACTTGGTGAAAATATATTCGAAATTACCAAACTGAAATCACGAAACTTACATAACACGAAGTCACCAACCGCCGTTTTAACATGAAAACGTGGCACATAAACGGGTAAATGATGTTTGTCGGTACACGCGTCAATCCATACATACAAAGTAAGGGTTATTGATCTAACTAGGCGTATCCCGCGCGTTCCGCAGAAGTAAATTAATATAGTAAAAATATATTGACCAATCAAATATAAACATAAACATTTTAGATTTAATCAAAATATGAAAAACAAAAAATAAATCAAACATATAACATGTATCAATAATAATTTTCATCCAAACATCGAACAAAAAAACATAACACCTTTTTTGGAGTTAATTATTATAGATGGTCCAACATTAAAAATATATAAAAATATATTTACATAAATTGTCTCCGAATTTAAAATAAATATAAAATAAAACATACCAGTAATAACATAAATAAGAGTTAAAGTAATTATTGTATGTTGTCAAGTCGTATTTTCCTCCATCTTATTTTCCAAACTCTACCAAAATAAGCTACCCATCCTATGCGAACTATATATATCTTTGTATTAACTAATGTGTCATAAGTAACAATTAAGTACCATAAGTTCAAAAACTTTTGGTTGTAGTGGTTAATTAGTTGAAATGTGAAGAGATTGTGTATTAAAATAAATTAATGGTGTTGGTAATAGTAGGAAGTTAAAGTGTTGAAAGTTTCAAACATATATTATATATTTATAAAAAAATATATCTTCATATAAATATATAGATTGTTAATTGATTTATAACTACCTGTGAAAATTTTCAATAATTATAAAAAAATAAATTATATATTTTTTTAGTTAGGTTTAGATTTCAATTTAGGTTTTATATTTTACAGATTGAAGTCTTTTAACTATTTTGAAAAAAAAAACATTTGATCATTGTCTAAGTTTAGTTTATATTTTGATTTTGGTTTTGCATTTATACCATTGTTCGATCAACAAATTCAATGTATTATATTGTCAATTAAAAAGTTTAACTTTGGTTTTGTATTTAACACCATACATTAATTAACAACTTAAGTATAGTATATTAATAATTCCAAAATTCGATCATCAAGATGATATATTTTATATTTAATAAATAACTTAATGTTGGAAGTTGAATAGTTAAGAGTTTCAAGTCAATATGATGAAAGTAAAATGCTCTAATATTTAATAAATAACTTAAATGTTGGAAGTTGAATAGTTAAGAGTTTTAAGTCGATATGATAAAAGTAAAATGCTCTAATAAATGTAAAAATTATTATAAATCATTCGTCGTAATCAATATTTAGTGATATAAAATCTAGATTTAAAATATATATGAAAAAATGAGCCAGTCTTTAAAAATCGATAATTAAATTTATAGAAATATAACCAAGTCTAACATGTATTAAGTGCTTAGAACATTTGAAGCGTTTTTCTGAAAAAGATAATTTATTATTTTAATATTTTAATAATTCAATTTCATACATTAATTATTTGTATGTCAAACTTCTATGTATTCGGGAATTGTAAGTCTTGAGTTGAATACATTATGATTTGTTACTCAACCAACAATATAATCATCTATTTTAAGTTAATTGTATATAGACAATCCAATATTAAAAATATAACACATTAACATGAACTATATTAGAATCTAATACAAAAAATAAAACGTACTAAAAATAATACATATATTATCTTTGAGGAATGTATTATTGTAGATCGTTTCTTCGTAAAACTTGTAGGTAAAATAAATATAATTTAGCCTTGTCAAATAACGCTAATATGAAAAAATATTATATGAACCAAATGACCACTAAATACTTTATCAAACAACATAAGCCCACTTATTCAAACAATATACAACCATTTTTGTGAATATGGATTAGAAAACGTTACAATGAATAATCAATCTATTATATATCTTCCTACCGTTATGTTGCGGTAGAACCAATATGCATTTTGTTTCTTGTCTTGCAACTTGTAATTTGCTTTAGCTTCTTCACATGTGTCCTTCCCAATACAATATAAACATATGTACCTTCGAAATATGTGTTCTCAACCATGCCGTTTTTCTCTTGCCTTGCGACTTGTAATTTGTTATAGTTTCTTCATGTTTCTCTTTTGTAATACAATATAAACATATTCAACTTCAAAGTGTGTGTTTTCTCAAATCATCTTTTCTTCCATCATATTCTTCATGCTAGAATCTATATTTTCTTCCATCATATTTTTCATGCTAGAATCTAATTTATATGTGAATTATGTATAACTCTTATATTAATTAGGTGTGATAACTAACAATAAATTATCATAAGTTAAAAAAACTCTTGAGTTGTGGAAACATGAAAAGACATAAAAAGTTAGAAAATCAATGGAAATATCAAAAGTCATGGGAGTTTCAAATGCATGTGGTGCTTTGAAATATGCCTCTATTATAAGATATATAGATGGTCCTATCTGAAATTATTTTAAAAGGTCCCTGAACTTTATTTTGGGTGTTTTAAGCCATTAAAGAGGAAAATATTTTGTCTATATAGTCCTTTTTGGAAGGGAAACCTTTTTAGCCGGTGAAGTGCGTATGTGGCAGTACAGTTGGCAAATTTGGTTCATTTACAGACAAAAGGAAAAACACGAGGAAAAGTTGAGTGAAATAAATGACCAGATGACCTTAAGTGAGAGGTTCAGTTGCGCAATCGTTGTAGTTGAAAGAACAGTGGGGGCGATTAGGGTTTTTTCAAGACGAAGGCAGTGACGAACAACAATTTGCAAGGTTGAAGTAGTATCAACTGGAGAACCAAAATTGCATGGCTAATAATCTTCCTGTTCCAGTGTATTTCAAAGTACGATTGCACTACAATGGTACGTTTATTCGCCATCACTGCTCTTATGCTGAAGGGGAAACGTATCTGTTTACAGACTTTGATTTTGCTGCTATGAATCTTCACACATGTGGCACTTAGTTGGAACGTTTTACTGGATCACCATGTGAGGGACTGTTCTATTGCATCCTGAATACACCTTTGTGTAAAGGTGTAAGACCCATAGAGAATGATCTCGACTATGCCCAATTTTAGATGATGCTACTGAAGCATATGAGTCAAATATGGTCATATCATTGTATATGGACCATACAGGTTCAGGGCTAGAAGAATGGTTTGATGAAGATATGAATCTTGTTTTAAGTGATGAAGGAGAAGATGAAGTTGTTGATAAAGATGATGAAGTTGTTGATAAAGATGATAAAGTTGATGACAAAGAGCCTGATGTAGAAGAAGAGTTTCCCAATTTTCATGATTTGGATGATATGATTGGTCCAGAAGATATTCCTAAGATGAACAAGACATGTAATGACGACTTCCTAAGTAAAATGTGTTCTGAGGAGACCCATGAAGGCCAAACAAATGTTATTGAGGATGGAGTTGAACATTGCATTTTCAATGAGAATGTACATTGGAAGCTGCAATGTCTCGTGTTAGGTATGAGGTTTGAGAACCCAAAACAACTTAAACACATGTTATGTAACTATGCTGTTGCTCATGGATACCAACTTTGTTTCAAGAAAAATGATAACAAAAGACTATTGGTGTTATGTTGTAAAGGGGGATGTACTTTTAGATTATGGGCCTCATGGATGGGAGATGAACATTCATTTCAAATCAAATCCTTGAAAAATGACCATAATTGTGCAAGAAACTACAAGTTAGGATCAATTGTGACATACTCATGGATTGGAAGTCATTACACAAAAGAGATATTACATAGACAAAAGCTAACCATTAGGCAACTTAGACTTGAAGTGATAAAGAAATTTGGAATTGATGTTAGTCTTAGCCAATGTAGAAGGGCAAGACAACATGCAATTTCATTGATAGAGGGAACCCTTACAGAGCATTATGCAAAATTATGGTCTTATGGTGCAGAGATTAGAAGGAGTAATCTTGGATCCACTGTGAAATTGGATGTCAATTCAATGGCTGATGGAAAAAATTACTTCACCAAGTTTTATGTGTGTTTTACAGCTATCAAGAAAGGGTGGATTGAAGGGTGTAGAAGAGTCATAGGACTAGATGGGTGTTTCTTAAAGGGAATCTGTTGTGGAGAGTTGCTTTGTGTTATAGGTAGGGATGCTAATAACCAGATATTTCCAATTGCTTTGGGCACTGGTATGTGTTGAGAATAAGGAGAATTAGAAGTGGTTTTTGGATTTGCTTATAGATGACCTTGAACTTGCTTTGGGCAATGGGTTAAGATTGATGTCTAACCAACATAAGGTAATCATTTACTTGTTATATAATAAGTTGTGTATGTGTATTTGTAGGATTATTTACAATTTTTTGTTTGTCTTAGGGATTAATGGAGGCTGTTAAGGAACTGCTTCCTCAAGCAGAACACAGGCAATGTGCAAGACACATATGTGCAAACTTAAAAAAAAAATCTCTGGTGCTCATTTTGAAAGCTTGTTTTGGAAAGCATTCAATGCTACTACAGAACAACACTTCAAACAGATTATGAAGGAATTAGAATTGCTTTGTCCACCTGCCAATGAGTTCTTGATGGACAAGGACCCCAAGACTTGGTCAAAAGCGTATTTTCAAACTGGGAGAGGTTGTGCATCTAATGAGAATGGTTTATGTGAAAGTTTCAATGCAATAATTTTTGAAGCAAGAAGGAAACCCATCATTACAATGCTAGAGGAATTAAGGCTTTGCATGATGGAGAGGATGTTCAAGATGAATGGAAGAGGATGGTCCACAAACATTTCCCCATGGGTTACACATAAGTTGAATGACTTAAAGATGAAACAAAGATATTGGGAGGTTTTGCCAAGTGGATTTCATCAGTTTGAAACAAGAAATGCTGGTGAAGCATATGAAGTGGACTTGGAAAAAAGGACTTGCTCTTGTAGATTATGGCAACTAAATGGGTATGGTTGTGTCCATTCAGTGGCAGCCATATCTTTTATTAATAAAAAAGTTGAGAGTTATGTCCATGATTTTTTCACTAGGGATACGTACTTAAAAGCTTACAAAGAAATATTATCACCAATGAATGGGAGCAACATGTGGCCAGAAACCCCTTTTACCCCATCCTTGCCACCTATAAATAGGAGAATGCCAGGAAGACCCAAAGTGAATAGAAGGAAAGATGTTACTGACAATGTAGGAAAACATAGAGTATCAAAAGTTGGAAAAATAATGTTTTGTAGTATATGTCATGAACTAGGTCATAACAAGGCAAGATGTCCAAAGGATCCAAAACCTGCAAAAATGAAGGTCAAACGTGCTAAAACAATAACAGTGAACAAGGTCAAATTTAAAATTATTTTTTAAACATTTGTGTAACTTAGTGCAACTATAATGGTGTTATCTGATATTTACAGGTTCCATCTAAAAGAAATGAGGATGCTGGTGTTCTAAATGAAGTCATGACAAATCAAACTGAAGGTGTTCCATGTAAGGGTTTAACTCAAGAAAACACAATTCCAATGGAAACTGAAGGTGTTCCATGTGAGGGTTTAACTCAGCAAACAGTTGATAAGCAGGTCTGTAAACAAGAAACATTTTACAGTAAAGTGCAGTTAATAGCAATGTACTTTGCCTTTTATTCCAAACTAAACAACAAATTAATAGCAATGTAAACATTTTAGATGGCAATGGAATCAACTCCATCTGGAAATCAAGTAGATGATGAAGCAGTACAGACTGAGGGACTTACACAAGAAATACCACTGCAAAATCATGCAACAGTTATGCAGAAGGTGAAAAAAGAGAAACTTGCACACATCAGAAAATCTGAGAGAATTGTGAAGAAAAAGCTATCCAGGAATATCATTGGAGTAAATGGGGAAGGGAATTCAGCATCCAAACCAGTCACCTTGGAGTAGTTTGATATGTTTAACTAATTGAATGATAATGTGTTTTCCTTATCTGGTATGTTAAAAATTGTGTAACTAGGATTTGTATCCAGGAATAGCATTGTACTTTGCAACATGTTGGTGTGCATATGCATATTGTAACACCCGGCTTTTTCAACAAAACACCCCTGAAAAATTTTTCATTTAAAACCAAGGTTTTAATTCATAAAACTATAACAAAGGGGTATATTTTAATAAAAACGGGTACAAGTGTATCAAGGAGAGTATATTATACCATAATCTCCTTTGAAGCCGGGCTGCTACTACAGCATCTATGAGTCCCACTCTGAAGTCACAGACTCTAATCTTGTCCCCTATCAGTATCATGCTAACCTGCAGGGACAGTAACAAATATCGTGAGCTATAAAGCTCGGTGAGTAATCGTATATGCAAATAACGAGTATTAGAAATACATTCATATAACTGTTTGGATATCGAAACCAAACTCCTAGCCTTACTGGCTGACCAAATATCTCTTAGGATTTCACATCCTAAATTATAGCCTTACAGACTATAACATGATGGCCTGCAATTATCAAGCCACGTCAGTTATTTGCACATATAATCATATACAACTATTTCTGTCCCATATCTCTTAGTCACATCAGACCGCACCGTATATCCTGGCTATTTAAGCCGCACTCTGTGTCATAGCTATATAAGCTGCACCAAAACATTATCAATATATAATTCATAGCCCGAAGGCCGCACCAACTGGGTTTAATAACCCGATATCATAGCCAAAAGGCCGCACCATGTACCTGTAACAAAATCATAGCCAAAAGGCCGCACCAAATATCATAGCCCGAAGGCCGCACCAAGCATCGGAGACATAGCCCGAAGGCCGCACCGGAGTCATAGCCTGAAGGCCGCACCAAAATCATAGCCCGAAGGCCGCACCCATTGGATATAAAATCCAGAAATTAGTTATGGCTCACAGGAAAATCCCGCTGTTGCCTTGGCCCACGGGTAAGCCCGCTGTTGCCTAGACTCACGGCTGGTTCCGGTCTTGTCTATATAAGTTTTATTGACTCACGGCTGGTTCCGGTCTTGTCATATAAGATTTATTGACTCACAGCTCCGTTCTTGTCTATTATAGACTCACGGCTTATCTGGTCTTGTCGTTTACAAATATTTTTACACTTGTCATTTTCGTCCCTCGAAGCCATTTCAACCTGTAACAAATCAATCATCATATATCACATATGATATCAGTGAGATTACTCACCTGGATACTAGCTGCATTTACATTCCCGGTTGTTTCTTGCCTTTGCGTGCACCACAACCATTTTGTCCCATACATGTCTATCCATTTCATATCAAATGATAATGGTTAATAATCATTTCAATTGACTTAAATACATGAGAGTCCAATAAAATGCAACTATAAACCATCCTTAGATGATAAACTTTCCATTTATCATCTTTTTACAAATTATACATTTGTATAAAAATACACGTATTTTGCTACAGTACTTTCGGGAGGTCGTATATGTATTCCGACAATTTTCCCCGAAGTTTCATATCATATTAGACCTATGTTTAAAATTTCAAGTCAATCGGATAAGTCTAACATCAAATTCTAAAATGAAACTTCTCTTAACAGGGGGCTGATTTTTGCTGCTGGGCAGAGATCGCGACCCTATCTCATTAGAGATCGGGACTCGATGGATCACGACCCGATCCTCTCATAGATCGCGACCCGATCATTGCTGGACAGACCAGAATCACGATTTTTATGCTACAAAAACCCCATTTTCTCATTTTAAGCCCTTAATACACGACTTAATGATCAGGGATTGTTCTAGGACAAAAACCTTTGTCTAATAACAAGTTTTTATCCATTAAAAACACCTTAATCACCCAAATTCGTGATTTAGGGTTCTTGGCAAAATTCTCAATTTCATCAAAAATGGCAACCTACTTCCATATTCTTTGATTAAGTCATTTTTAGCATGACTTAATGGAAGCATTACATCAATTTAAACACATAATCATAACTGAAATTTACAAATTTCAGTTTCTATAAAACCCATTAAGAACTTCTTCAAGAACTTGACTAAAAGGGCAATCTACATACCTTAATTGCTTGGAATTCACCATCTTCCAACAATTTATCCAAGTTCTTGCTTCAAGCTTCAAAATTCTTCCAGAAATCGCACCCAAAACCTTCTCCCGTTGCTGCACATATGGCTAGTCAAAGAAGAGAGTCAAACTCTCTATTTATACCTCCAAAGTTTACAAATTTGGTCCCTAAGTTCATTTTCTTGAACTTTGACCACAAAATCAAGTTTTACTTCAATAAAACTTTCATTTCTTACATTTTTGCCACAACCAACAATATTTTTCATATTTGGTCTTTCACATGGTCAAATGACCAAAATACCCTTTTGCGGTAAAACGACCCAAAATTTGTTTTTATAACATTTTAAGTCCAAAACTCAAAATATTATTTCAAACCAAATTACTTTTCTGTCCAAAAGACCAATTTATCCTTCCAAGGTAAAATGACCATTTTACCCTTTTTATTATATTTACATAAAAAGAGTGTCTTGGCGTTACACATACCACTTTTGGTAATGAGATTGCATGTTGCATTATTAAATTGAGGTTTCAATGCAATTGACGTTATGATAATTTAATTCATGCACATTGGGACAAAATTGATGTGGTCCATGCATTTATTATATTCATATTCTGATGTACCTGGAACTTTGGGACAATAGTGGACACATATTCTGCATTGTCCCACATGTTTCCATTCTTTCAAAATACAAATTACTTTTTTAGGAATATAGTTTGACCATTGGTCCCCCATTTCAATAGCATATGGAAAATAAAGTTTCAGATAAAAACTGGGAATTTGTATTAGATCCCATTTAAAGTTTTTTCCATTACTTGCTTTTAATACATACATCGGATTCATCATCAGGATTTAGTTAGTACAAAATGGAGATCCCCATAAACCCTACAAAATGCTGCTTACATACATGGGATTGTACGTTATCCTAACTTTATCCCTACGAATTACCAACCTTCTATTCATATACCCAACCACATCCACAACATTTGTGTATCCCAAAAACCAAATTACCCATACACATCCCAAAAGCTACCCTTTCTGCACATAAACATCCCCAAAAACCCCCCAAAATAACCAAAAACCCACCCTTTCTGTAAGCAAACTACACTAACCACCTGCACAACCAGATCCCAACAACCAAACAAACAATAATCATCAAAATCAACTTCTTTTGACATGCATTTCTATTTTCTTTTCGAAATTTTTCTTCCAAAGCTACAATCCTAATCAATGCTGCATCCAGATCCGCTTCGTGTTTTGCCTTTTGTTCCTTCAGTTCATTTTTCAGCATCGCAACTTCAGGGTTGCGTCTCAACCTCACCACATCATTCTGAAGGTTCCTCATCTCACCCCTATAATGACGGGTCATTTCATCATCCACCCAACAAAACCAACGACAGTCTCTTGATGTCTACATTCAAAAAAAATTAACAGTAAATTAAGGTTTTCTTTTATGGAGAAATCCACGCAAAACGTTCAATATACTACCCCCTCCTTCCGATCATCACCATTTTTACATAAAAAGTTCAATCAAGAGTTCTTACCATCGAATACCGACAGTTTAAAAACCTCCTTCTAGGGTTTTCAGGGGTTGTGGAAGTTCGTAAGATCGACGTAAGCCGACATTCACAATCAGGCAACGGAAGGTTGTTCTCCACTAGATGCAGGTAGTAGTTGTTGAAGCCCGCCATTTTTGTCGAATTCGAGTTTCTCATTGGGTCGTCGACAGCTTCGTAACCTCGATAACCCTTCCAACTTTTGTCTGTGAGCTTATTACACCTAACAACTCTTTTAAGTGTTCCAATAAAGTCATGCTGCTTAGGTGGCATTATCTAGCTTTTTTTAATTCAAAATTCCCAATATAACCGGCTAAGTCGTATCATCACCAATGAAAGGGTTTTTTAACCGTTAATATTAGTGTTTAGTGGCTTCAAACTAGCAAAAATAAGTTACAGGACCTTTTAAAACATTTTGGTATACTTACTTGGGCCAATATGTCAATTTCCCTACAAAGTAAAAACGTTTCATGTGGATCTGTTCTTAAAGTTAATTGCCCAACATTAACAATATTTAGGGCTAGTCAGTGTCGCTGTCGGGAGGCCTGAAATTTTATATGTATACAGTATATATATTTTATATTTATTAAGTTTTCGTAATATTGCACAAGAAGATGTTGGTTGAATTGGCAAAGGCGCTGGACCTGGGAATATAAGGTCATAGGTTAGAAACTAGGGAGTACATCTTAAATTTTCAGCATGTTTTTTTTATGTTCGTAGCAGCATGGGCCTGTTTTCCATCGGCCCAAAACCATTACTTGTAAGTTGTAGACGTCGAATTCCAAATTATATATAATAACTGAATATAGATGGCAAAAAAAACCGTACCCGATGGATACCCGAAACCCGACACCGAAGTTAACGGATAAATCCCCGAGTTGAGCAGGGATGGGGACAGGGACGGATAGTACCCGATATAAAAATCGGGGATGGTTCTATGTCAGGTCCCATAACCATAACCGAGACCGTCCCCATCGGATACCCTATATATATAAATAAATAAATAAATATAGTTAAGTTATTTTAAAACTGATAATTATTGTGTGGCTGTGTAGATCAATCAAAATTCAGGAAAAAAACCAGTTTTCGTAATTATAGGAGTTGGTTACCGGATTTATAGGATTTTATTCATTTAAAATTAATTGATTTATATGTACGAAGCATGGGCCTGTTTTCCATCAGCCCAAAACCATTACTTGTAAGTTGTAGACGTCGAATTCCAAATTGTATATAATAACCGAATATAGATGGCAAAAAAAACCGTACCCGATGGATACCCGAAACCCGACACCGATGTTAACGGATAAATCCCCGAGTTGAGTAGGAATGGGGACAGGGACGGATAGTACCCGATATAAAAATCAGGGATGGTTCTATGTCAGGTCCCATAACCATAACCGAGACCGTCCCCATCGGATACCCTATGTAAATAAATAAATAAATAAATAAAGTTAAGTTATTTTAAAACTGATAATTATTGTGTGACTGTGTGGATCAATCAAAATTCAGGAAAAAAAACCAGTTTTCGTAATTATAGGAGTTCGTTACCGGATTTATAGGATTTTATTCATTTAAAATTAATTGATTTATATGTCAGTTACTATTATGCCCCTATCCGGATTCAAAATGA
The DNA here is from genome assembly GCA_023525715.1 of Cichorium intybus. Taxonomy (NCBI): domain Eukaryota; kingdom Viridiplantae; phylum Streptophyta; class Magnoliopsida; order Asterales; family Asteraceae; genus Cichorium; species Cichorium intybus. Next base: position 110,493,019 of record CM042015.1, read on the forward strand.
TTGGCCCATATTTAGTTACGAGGTTACACAATAGTTGCAAGGTTACATTTGATCCTAGTCATATATATATATATATATATATATATATATATATATATATATATATATATATATATATATATATATATATATATATATATATATATATATATATATATATATATATATATATATATATAGACTTAGGATCTTTTGAGAACCAACTTCACCCCGAGAACCCGAGAACTCCCAAACCGATATTTTTTTCAAAAAACCGACCACATAGGCCTCTAAAACGCTCAAATAGGTGCCGGGGCGCTGAAAAAAATTTCCGAAAAAACGACTTTTTTTTTTTTTTTTTTTGAAAAAAATTTGCACATGTACAAAAAAAAAACTTTGCACATGTGCAAAGTTTTTTATACGTGCATTTTTTTTCAAGTTTTGTTTTATGGATGTCTTTCTAACATATATTTAAGGCGTTCTGTGAAAAAAATTTCAAAAAAAGTGTACGTATAAAAAAGTTTGCACATGTGCAAATTTTTTTTTGTGTACATGTGCAAAGTTTTTTAAAAAAAAAAAGTCGTTTTTTTCGGAAATTTTTTTTTCGAAAAATCTTAAAAGTGTGCGTTTTAGAGGCCTATGGGGTCGGTTTTTTGAAAAAAAAATCGGTTTGGGAGTTCTCGGGTTCTCGGGGGACTTGTGGTTCTCAAAAGATCCTAACTCTCTATATATATATATATATATATATATATATATATATATATATATATATATATATATATATATATATATATATATATATATATATATATATATATATATATATATATATATATATATATATATATATATATATATATATATATATATATATATATATATATATATATATATATATTACCTTAAAAAGGAAAAATGGTTTCTAAAAATGGAAACTCTTAAAATTAAGAGATCCAAGTCTTTCAGCTGAAAGTACAAATTTTAGAGCATATACATTTCCAATCTCTAAATACGTGTATCACGTCTGAGTTACCAAACTTTTCCCAAATTTAGGAGTGTATCCCGTTGAAATTGAAAAATTAAGCTTTGAAAACGTATATGCACAAATCGGAATATAACTACGTCTCCATTCCATAACTCCCAACCTCTCTCTGTGACCCTAACCCTAAAGAGAATTACCCCTCGTAATGTCGTCGTCTCTCATTACTGTTTTCTCCCATTGTCTCGATTTGCTGAATACATTATACACAGATTATACACAGAGAAAATCAGAAATGACCTAATCTATTACAACACCTCCAAAAACTCTAAATACAGTCGTCATCGCCGAATCTGCTTCTATTTCACCTCCGCCGTTCCTCAAAGGCGATCTGATTCTGCTCCTGCTTCATCTCCACTATTCTTCATCGGCGAATGGTCAAACCTCCACTATCCAACGCCACGACCAACAATTGTCGCCGCCTTCAACCACGTACTAGCAAAGCACCACCATTAACTTTCTCTCTTTCTCTCAACTGGCTTATGATTTCTCTTAGTCGTCGTCGACGTTTTTCTCCGTCATCGTATCTACAGCTGCCAATTACCATCGAACAAACATTATATTTTTGTACAGGGTCTCCATGGCAGACCGTCTTATATGGCATACCATCTTCTTCTCGATTGAAGCGATTTACAGGTTCTATCTCTCTCACCACCGTCCCCTTCTCATTCTTATCAATCGCATCCTATCTTCTACTCGATTGCAGACCGTCTTTTTCTCCAGCATCGTATCTCCCTTACTATCGTCCTAAAGTTTATATATAGGTGTGTCTATCTGACTATGGAACTATGAATTAGCTTTGTACATGTCTTCAATTTTATATCCAGATAACCTTTTGATTTTCATTTTTGGTTATAGATAGGTTAGGTTTCTTCCATAGATGAAACTGTTTTTGTGAAGAGAGAGACGTAATTATATGGATCTAGGAATCAGGTAATACGACTATTTAGATTCTGTTTTTGTTTCTATTTTGTATTTTGACCTTCCTCATCTGTTGACAAATTAGTTTCTTTCTTGATTTTGATTTATCTTCATTTGTGTAAAAATGTAAATTATAAGATTTTGTCATTGTGTTTTTGGTTGTGTGTATACCTGACTGGGTGACTGATAAAATCTTTTTCTTCTTTGTAGACACTCAAACAGGTGCATTGCTTTAAGTTTTATTTTTTATTTTCTCAATTGGAACATTCTATTTTTTAGATGATGGTGCTCTGTATGAAACATTTTAACATGACAAATGGATTGAAGGACTGGGAAGGCACTGTTCATTCTTGGAATACTGATTTCCTGTGGACTTTCACCACCACAACACCACCGCCTCTCGGCTATGCTGCTAACGTTCAATCCACCCATCTGCCTTCAATCACGATCGATCACTGTAGTCATCGCCAGCCTCCATTCTTTCTAGAAAGCCCTAGGCCTGCTACTACTCACTGCCCCTTACCACCACTACTCCTGGGTCAAAGTCTGACACTTTATCTGATTCCCATCGCATCAAGTAGAGAGGATTACAATGGCGATTCAAGTTCCATCACTGATTCTATGACTATAGATACTTTGTGGATGTTGGAAGGAAGGATGTTCTAGATGCGTTTTGGTTCGTTTCTTATGCATCAATGTTGGTGCTCCTCTGATTTTACTTTATAAGTTATGCATTAATCGTTTGTTAGTCAATTTATGCATTGAAAGATTGGTTCTTTTCTGTTTTGTTTTAATGTAGGGTGAAGACGATTGGGTTCCATATTACAAGTTTAGTTTGAATCGGCAACCAAATTCCTACATATTACTACTAATTTCCATGAGATAGAGAAATTGGTTTAGACGTATCCTCTCAGAGGTACTAGGCAGATTTCATATATTTTTCACTGACTCTAATGTTATTTTTTGTAGAACTTTGTATATCTAATTTTATTGGATATGAGTGTGGTGGTTGGTGACGGTGTCCCCCTATCTTTAATCCAGATGCCTATTTTAAAGTTACACGAAGCTGGTTGTAATGGATTCCTGGTTTACCCCTGCCCATTACTATTGAATTTAATGATAATTTTGTTTTCTATTGGTCTATTTGGCCTTCAATCTTTTCAGCTTATTATGCTTGGGTGCCCCGGGAGTAAATGACAAAATCTTTTCACTTTTTAAGTTACTGAGTGTGTGGTTATAACATATTGCCTTATATAGGTTTCTATCAGAATTTCTGTTTTAGTTTCTGGTGTTACCTTTGTTCCTTAACGTTTGTATTTCCTGCTTCCCGCTGGCATCTTTATTGTTTGTATATAATTATTATCATTCAAAAAACAAACTTATTATTATTAATTTAATTTTTTCTATGTTTTAATGCCTTTCTTATTTAATATAAAAATAACATATTCAATTGATAATGGATTTCAAAATTTCCCAACTCAAACGTTGGGTGAATCGGATACGTTAATAATAAATTTAAGTTTTTATTATAATAAGTTGATTATTCAAAATGATGAATAATCACATAAAAACTAAAAAATATAAATTAATAAACTATCGTAGACAACAAACCAACATTAACTTTAAAGCTCAACAAATCTCAAGTTTGTCATTTCACAACCTACCACTCAAAATTGGATGTTCTACAATACTTTTACGAAATATTGATCATTCAAATGGATTATGCAATGACACAATATTTATATGCAAGAGTTTTCAATTGAACTCATCGATACTGAAATAGCAACTGGATTGTTGTATGATGAAAAAGAGTATTTTCGCATGGAATCCCTCTTGTCCATATACAAATGACATGTTTTCATTCAATTTGAAAAAAAAAACAGTTTCCATTTCTGGTTAGCTTTGCTATGAAAATTAATAAATCTCAAAGTCAAACAGTTCCAAATGTTTGTGTTTTTCTACCGGAATCAGTATTTTTACATGAACAACTTTACCTGACACTCTTTAGAGAAATATCATGTGACAAAATAAAAGTCTTAGTGAAGTCTATCAAATATTTTTAACAAGGTTGAGTTTACACGTCAAACGTGGTGTATCGAGAAATTCTATGTTATATGTCAAATACAATTGTAATGATAATTATCGATATAATGTGTTTTTTTTAATATTACATGGATTTATTTTTTTAACAAAAAATTAGCGCATAATTTCATTTTGATTCCAAATTGGATCGTACGTACTATTTAACCCAAAACGGCAATGTACGTTATTCATAATACTTTAACGGTGTTATATGCAATATAATATATTTCGAAAAGGATACTAATCGCTGAATCGAAGCTATATGCCAACAATAAACTATTGATCGAAAATCACTATTCGACGTTTGACGAAAAGAAACTAATCACCGCCCGGGAACTATTCACGTAAATGAAATTAATCAACGTCCGCCGCATTGCGCGGGTACACACCTAGTGTATATATATATATATATATATATAGGTTCAACATAAAACAAAATTATACCGGCTAACCATACAACCACGTAAAATGTGTATATTTATTTATGAACATATGTAATTTTCATGTTCATAGATTAATATGTTCATAAGTGAACATGTACAATTTTCACGTGGTTCTATGGTAGGCAATATAACTTGGTTATATATTGAACTTGTCACTATATATATATATATATATATATATATATATATATATATATATATATATATATATATATATATATATATATATATATATATATATATATATATATATATTATATAGGGGGAGGATCAATCGAGGCCAACAAAAAGGTTGAGATCGCGAGGCCAGTTCTAGACCAATCAAATTATAAGGGCATATTAGTAATTATGTATTTCAATTAAATTATAACAAAATTAAAGTTTCCTAAAATCTAGGATTCTGATTCCTAAAATCTAGTATTCTGATTCTTAGTTACCAATAAAAAGTAATAAATTAATTTTTATTTTTTAATAATTTCAGATTATATAACGTCAATTTTTGTACTTATTTTTATTTTTTATTTTAGTAATAGATAGTAATTATCATTTTTCGGTCAAAATATTTTTGTCATTGTATAATTTGATTTATACGATTTTAATCATTAATGATTATAAAACACAATGTAGTTTTATATTTATATTGAATTAGTTTTAATATATTTGTAGACGTGAAAAAAAATTGAATACAATTGTAATCATCTATGAATATAGTTGTAAATATCAAATGAACAAAACACAATGCAAAGATAAAGAATACAAATATTTGTAGAATAAAATACAATTTTAATCGTAAATGATTACAACACAATGTATAGAAAAAAAATAATGCGGTTTTAATCATCGATCATTACATCACAATGTAGCCAAAAAATATAATGCATTTTTAATCATAAACAAATAGTGGGCACCAGTGATCATTGTTATTATTGGATTGACACCTACAAAATCGAGTTCAATGATATTTAAAAAAAAAGTAATTTACAAACTATATTAAAGTTGCACAAAATTTATAATCGGTGTTCTAATCATCTATGTAACCTTAGTTATAATAAAAAAATGATTATAACCATATTAAATATGTTGAAAGTTATAATCAGAAATGATTATAACTATTGATTTGTTTATTTATGTAGTCATTGTTGTAATCATAAATGATTATAACTGATGTTCTAATTATTATGAAAAAATATTTAGTTCAAATTAAATATATGCCGATAATTATAATTTGAATGACGACTACAAAGATCAAAACTGAGCCCACTTTATTTCTGGATGACGATGTCATCACTTTTCTTGCATCAATCGTAGCCCTCTTTCTTCACTTTGAATCAGATCCCAACCATAAATAAATTGTAATTGGACATCACTTCTAAAAACCATTAGAAAACATCATGTTATCTTTAATCATATAAGATTGGATAATAACAAACACAAACAAATAGTTAACAATCAATTATCGGTTGTAATACAATCATTAATGATTAACAGGTGTTAATCATCAATAATTAACATTGTAAAAAACACATTCTATCTTAGTTTTATTGTAATATCATTCATCGATGATTAACACTGTAACAAAACACCAATATTTGCTAGTTAACATGTGTTAATCATCTACGATTAACAATGTATTAATCATCAATTATTACGAATGATGCATATATTTTGGAAGGACCTCTAACACTATACCGTTATGCTAAATTTCTATTTCCAAGAATATAGGTTCTTTTCCAAGTTATGATGATAATTTTCATATGTATCCACCAAAATTGTTTAGAAAATTTTAGATTATAATGATTATGTAATTTTCAGAGAAATTTCATAATTTACCAAGAATAGGGTTTTAGATTATAATCATTAGATATGGATGTTTTTTTTTCTTTTTTGAAAAATGCCAAGAATACGTTTTTAGATTATAATCATTAGCTAATTTTATATTATAATCATTATCTAATATGGATTTTTTTTATATTTACCAAGAATACGTTTTCGCCATACCTTTGCTTGCATTAAAGCTTGCTTCATTATTGACAAAGTGATCCCTCCTACCTTTATATCCATTTGAAAAAGCAGTTACTCCATCATCATTTCCAGCAACCTGCAATCAGTAAAACTACATGAACTCTATCCTTTATTTTATTATTAAAAAAACATTACCTTAAAGTCTATATCTCCAAAAGCCTCTTCAAAGCCGGTGATGTCAGATAAAATAAGTGGGGTCCCATCCCACCCAAACTCCTTTGTTGTACTCTCGATGATCCATTACTCTCTGTTAAGGTACTCTCGACAAGTATTATATACGGGAAATCATTTTCAGAAGGCAAAATAGGTTCAAGGGCTCTTTCTGCAAGGGTACCGTGACCGATTTCCCTTCTACTAGGTGCACCAATTCGTCCGACTTCCCCAACACAAGATGGAGGGAATGAATACTGCAAATTTAACAGTTTGGAGATTTATAATTAAGGAATCGAGAAGGATGGAAGGAGGCGACACACAGATGCAATCAAAGAAACGACAAGAAGACGATGAAGCATAATTAGGGTTTGTGGTCTCCTACGATAAGAAGAGACGGCAAGAGAGATAAAAGGAGAGAGAGGGGAGAAAATTTAGGAGCTGATAAAATTAGAATAGCACAGAATTACTCTAATACCCTTATGTAATATTTAATTTTAATTAAATTATTTTAAATGATTTAATAATTATAAAATGCCTTTTTAATAGTAGCCCTAGATCTAAGAATTTAGATGGTCCAGATCTGGCCTCGCGGTCTCAACCTTTTCTTTGGCCTCAATTGATCCTGATTATATATATATATATATATATATATATATATATATATATATATATATATATATATATATATATATATATATATATATATATATATATATATATATATATATATATCGTTCTACTTGTCAGGTCCATAACCATAACCGACACCGTCCCCATCGGATACCCGATACATACATACATACATACATATATATATACATATATATATATATATATATATATATATACACACACACATATATATATATATATATATATATATATATATATATATATATATATATATATATATATATATATATATATATATATATATATATATATATATATAGGGCTAAGTTATATTGCAAACAACAGTTATTGTGTATTGTGAGACCATGCGAAAACAGTGCTATTTTGTGATAAATGACGAATATAATATTTTTTTTTGGTAATCTGAATACAAAACAAGCATATTCTCATAAAATTTTTGTCATTAATTCTTATGTACGGGTTACACGGAGTTTTTATTATTCGTATTCTGTCAAAATAATAATGATTGAATCAGAATGTGTGAAACACAAGAACAAATGATATTGATTGAAAATGTTATTTAATAGCAATAATTATATGATAAAATTTTTATTTAGTATTAATATTACCAAAAAACATATTCTAATCGTTATTTTTCACATAATTGCACTGTCCGCATGGTCTCACAATAATTGTTGTCCGCAATATAACATAGTTTTTATATATATATATATATATATATATATATATATATATATATATATATATATATATATATATATATATATATATATATATATATATATATATATATATATATACTAGGTTATAAAATCGTGTTAAACACGGGTTGGATGCTTATAAACACGGAAACATAAAATTTACTTATATTCCATAATTTTTAGTTGTTAGTTATTTATATGACATAAAAAACATAGTTTTGTTAAGTTCGTTAGGATATATATTGTTAAACCAGTCATAAAATATAAATATCTATATTTGTATAATACAAAAACGAAACAAAATATTGGTAAATGCTAATAATAAAACACTGATTTCATAAATTACAATGCATAGTCATGTTTCATAAATTTCCAAATACTTCTTTGTATACAACATTGATAGTTGTATTGGTACGTTTATTATCCTAATCTAGGATTAATAATCTTAATCCTTCTCTGCTTTTAACTCTTGATAAGGCAACATACAATTGACCATGCGTAAATACAGGTTGTCTGAGAAATAAACCAACCCTGGATAACGACTGTCATTGACTTTTATTTATTGTCATTGCAAAACAAACAGTAAGAGGAAATTGTCTTCTCTTGAATTTGAAAGGAATTTTTTTGTCTGACGGTGTCAATGACATTCGAGGAATAAACGTCCGGTTTCCAATATTACTTCCAGATATGATTAATGCTTCTATCACACGATTTCCTAATGATATCACCTGTAATCTTGTTCCATTACACAAACCACTTTTTTGATCAATGTTTCTTAGTAACATAACCGGAACACCGACTTTTAGTACTAACTTGTGGTTTGGTAAACCTGAAACTTTAAGACCATTAAGAACATCAGGTGAGTATAAACGTTCATCAAATTGATCGTGGACACAATCTGATTCACAAAGACTATCTGAACTTAGATATTCTTTTTCATCTCCTGGAAAAAATGAGAGTAAACGATCGTTTATTTCCTGAACGACTTCATGTTTTGGTGCGAGTATTGCTCTTTCTTGAAAATAAGTAGGAAGGTTGATGTTTTCAACAATCGAAGGATAAACAAATTCAATTAATGAGCCAATTGGATTTAATGAATTAGTAACCAAAAGATCCTCAGGTATATCAATAATTGCCTCACCATCTTTACCACCACCAACTTTTCCTTCACCTATATCAAAAAGCCAATTTGCAAATTTCATAGTTTCTTCCACATCAGATATATGGCTTCCCACAGTTCACCTCATGTTTTTTGTCAACTTTAGGACTTTGCATTTTTCCCAAATGTAAGACGAACATAAAGATGCATTGACGATGTTTGATCTACTGCCATTGGTAATAAGAGGTAGAATTTGTCTAAAATCTCCCCCGAAAACAATAACTTTTCCTCCAAATGGCAATTCTGAACTTCCACAAGTATTAGAGTTGAAAATATCCTTCAGCGTTTGATCCAGAGCTTCAAATGCATGCTTATGAACCATAAGTGCCTCATCCCAGATAATCAATGATGTTTTGTGTAATAAACTGGCAATATCACTATTTGGCTTTATAGAACAAATAGAATCCTTATTGAGATTTAACGGAATTCGAAAGCGTGAATGTGTTGTTCTTCCTCCGTCTAATAACAAAGAAGCAATGCCACTTGAAGCAACATTCAAAACAATTTGACCTTTTGATCTTATGGTTGCAGATAAAGTCTTCCAAAGAAAAGTTTTCCCAGTTCCACCATAACCATAAACGAAAAACACACCTCCTTTGTTATGTTGAACATTGTTCATGATATCATCGAAAACACCACGTTGTTCCTATGTAAGCGCGTTAATAAGATGATGAAACTCTGATTGTAGTTCAGATGTGTCATAAGCTAGCTCCTCAGAAATAAGACAATTGTTTGAAGAAGCTAAAGAATCATCATGTGGATAAGGCATTGGCTTAAAATTTCTTAGATTGAAATTGTTACGAAGCAAGAAACTTTCAGTCTCAAATAATGTCAAGTTCTTGAGTTGATCTTCACTAAGTGATAAACCTATAAAAATGTAATATAATTATTAAAACTAACATAAATAAGTAAACTAAAATTAAAAAGAAACATATTAATTTTCTAATTCATATACAATTGATTTTATATATAATTTAGACTTTATATACTTATAAATAAGAAAATAATTCTATCATACCTGGATATTTCAATCTATGTTGTTGACTATAAAGAATTCCATCTGATAGATACTCCCATGTATTATCCCAAACAATTTCCGGTCTACACAAACTATTAGACAATAACATGGTTGCAAATAATGACCGTAGATAATGACCAGAACCTGATTGACTGGCTTCCTTAATGGCTTCAATATATTCCTTGTCATCATCTAAAAGCCCCATAGCATAACATGCATCTCTAAAAGTAGGATATATTTATCCATTTACTGTGCGGATTTCTTCAAATGATCTTGGACCTCGGACTTTGTTTAAAAGAATCCGTAAAAAATACGCTTCACCAAGATTAGGAGAAACATGATGAATTCTACCAATCGATCTTCCTCTTTCTCTTGGGAACCAATTCCTCTTATCCTTCTTCCATACAAACTTTATGGGGAATTCAACATAAGTGAATTTGCGTGCTTTTTTATATTTCTCGTTACACTTCATCCAAGATAAGAACATTGAAGTTGCAACAGAAGGTTTGTTAAGGACATTATCAAAATCATCATCTGCATCATACATGACTTGTTGTTGTCCAGGAAGATGGAAAGGAAGTCTAACCATAGAAGGAGTCCTGTAATGGACATCAAATCCAAAAATTCGCCAAGATGCTTCACACGCTGATATATATCTACAATCGTAGTAATCTTTAATTTCATCTACAACATCATCACCCCCCTCTTCATCGTTTGTCTGGACAACTGCAACTGTCGCTTTATCAGGACCTTTGTTTATATACTTAAACAAATATTTAATTGAAGCAGCCTGATTACACCACTCGACATTAATGTGTGCCTCATATTTTTTTCAATAGGTTTTTGTTATAGGCAACAACATTTCTGTTATCTAACTTAACACCAGATTTTTCAACAAACGATCCATCATTCTGCCTCCTATAGTGAGGATATCCATCAGAATCAACCTAAGTTTGGTTAGAGAACTTCTTTGGGAAGTTTTTGGAACATTTATTATCGACCATGCACGGGCATCTCGAATTTTCAGCACCACAAGGTCCATGAATCATGAATGCACTCACGAGTGAATACAATTCAGGATCTTCATGAATGTTTGGGATCTCAGCAGAAATGTATGGATCAATATGTTCCACAGTAAGAAATTTGTCATCAGAGTGCAAAAAAAGACATATATGACTATGAGGCAAACCTCGCTTTTGAAATTCAATTGTGTACACAACTACAAAAAAATTAATCAGTCAATGTAAATATTCAATATAGTGAAAATGTATCATATGTAATATAAGCATTTAAAAATTATATATATATATATATATATATATATATATATATATATATATATATATATATATATATATGAATGTATGTATGTATGTATGTATGTGTGTGTGTGTGTATATATATATATATATATATATATATATATATATATATATATCCTATGTTAGGATTAAATTAATGTGATTTTCATACCTGCTTGAACCTGGCCGAATAACGTGTTATACATCAGGTCTTTAATCAATGCATCGAGCTTTATCTTAAATAACCTACATAGGATATCGGGCCTGTCTTCTGGACGAAGTCTTGTGTCTTTAAGAAACCTTTTAATCTCAAGCCATTTTGGATTACACGTCATCGTGATGAAAAGGCTGGATATCCAAACCACTTGCAAAGCGACATGGCATCTAAGTAGTTTTGCATCATGTATCGTGAAGCACCCGTAAAAGAAGAAGGTAAGATGACACGTTGGCCAATATTGGCAATATTTGTATTCCCTGTTTCTTGTTCCTGACGCAAGTTCTCAAAAGATTCGCAGCGAAGAACTTTTTGTTTGTTTCGTATGTAAAAAAGTCTCTCACTTTCAATCATTGTATAACCGTCAACCAAAAACTGTTGGAATAGTCTTCTTGAGTTAAGGATTAATGAGTAATTATTAACCCTGTCCTGGATCCTGTAAGCAAAAAATTCTCTCATTGTACAGTTCGTTCTCTTGTTTCCGGATGTAGATGTAACGCCTCTATGAAGGATGCCAACTCTATAACCATCATTGTCATATGGAAGTATAAGTGGATACTGAAGAGGAATAAAGGAAGGATGCAATTCACTTATACGTTTTAGATTTCCAGATGAAGTTTCAACGACAATATCTCTTTTTTCAATTGAATCACCAATGTCATCAACAATTAAAACTGCAACCTCAGAAGTTGTGGGGAGGTTATATGTCCTTCCATCCTGTATCCTATTTCCTATAATCCGTAACTTTAGCTCCGCATTAGGGTTTGCATGAAAACAATCTCTTACCATCATGTAACACTTAACCAACACATTATTTGAATCCAACATAACCTTTAACTCTTGTATTATCTCAATATCTATTAAGTCTGAAGATGAGGAAGACGCATGTGTTGGTACACTAAATATAAAATAAAAATAGAAAGTATAAATTAGTATGAATAAATAATGGTTTCGAACTACACCATAATAAAAATATACAAATTTTAAAACTTACCCAAAACTATGTTGTCTGTTTGAATTTTCATTCTCTGTATCATATATGTATAGTTGAGAGAATTTAGGTTTCGAACCGTTTGCTGGTAAAAGACTTCCCATACTATGATAATTTTGCCTGCCAATTCTAAAAATGTATGGAGCATTGCCTTTATTAATGGATGAATCAACTTTTCCACCCATTGATGTAAATGAAAACATAGAATTGTAACGACGAATGTTTTTTATAAAGTTTTTGCTCTTAGCATCTACACCGCAGAAAAGATTCTTGTAACTTGGCGGAGCTTCTTTCAAAGTTGGTAGCTCAACCTTGCCATAACCACAACACAGAGAATATATATTATTCGTTGATTTCCCCCTCTAAGAGCTTCGTCTCTCCATAATTTTGCATGACACATTTGACATATGGTAGTTTGATCACCATGGTCAACATAATCTGTAGAATAAAATCATTGTCAAAATGAAAAGTATATGATAGTCTACACATCGTTAATAATTCAATTATTAAAGTTGGACATGGTATTTAATGATGGTTACCTTTTGAGATACCAGCAGATAAGTCATCATTCATATCTTCTTCAGTTGTCAAATCGAATATAGGTATAGAAGATATATCTGAAGCCTTCCTTTTCAATCTATGTTTTCCTAACGATAACTTCGTACAAGAAGAAATTTGAGTGACTGTAGAAGAATTGGTAGATGTGACAATATTAGAAAATAGAGGATACTGTCTCCTGTTTGATGATGACGTTCGACTGTTAATATTTGAATTATGAGTTCCTGAAACAATATATAAGCTGTAAGTGGTATACAAATTATATATTTATTTTTGAATGAGAAATATACTTTAAGAATACAAATAGAGGAAATTTTTTTACCATTAGCTATGTCAGACAAAGGAGTTCTAAGAACTATATTAGCCGAAGGAGACTTGAAACTTGTATTTTGATAACCAAATGATGTGATTGAGTTTTCTTTTTGAATTTCGTCTCCAACATACATCAAGTTATTTGGAGATCTTGAATACTGATGTCCACGGTAAAGATATGCTATATAATCATATAATTCGTTTAAAATAATTAATTAGAACATGAATCAATACAATGTAATACAACATTTAAAAATATATAGTAAAAATAATATAAACATTCTAATTCATACCGGTTGGAATCTCCTAGTGGTTTAAAAATTGTGTGCTTGATGAACCTCGGGTGCTTAATGTGGTAGAACTGCTTTTGGATTTTTTATTATCCAAGTATAGTTTTTTAAATTTTCTTCTTTCTTTAGCGCCAGAAGAATCCATGTTGTTTTCTAAAGTTGAAAAAAAAGAAATTTGTTGAATTAATCTAAAATATAAAAAGAAATAATATATTATACATCAAATATCCACATGTATGTTGTTGCTAAATAATAAATGAATTTTATGATATTGTCACATAGATTATTCAAAATTTCAATTGGAAACGTGCTTTTAATAAAACAGTGCAATAATGTTAAAACAAAATACTCATAACTTCATAAAACGTTTAACAATAATTAAGTCTTTATAAAACATTAAAATGACGACAAAACTTAAGCCATGTTCTGTTATGGAAGAAATCAGTAAAAGCATACAAATATTCATGAAGACCACATACTTGAATTTGCAAAAAAGTTATTGTTATTTTATTAAAATAATAACTATTGAGATCTATAGAACCAACCATGATAGATTAAATACTCAATTAAAGAAAATAAAATTATTTGTAAATTAAAAATCGTAAAAATAATTTTTGACATATGTGGTCCCTATATTGTAGTACTTGTAAATACCTTTTATTACAGATTTGGTCCCTAAAAGGGCATAAAAGAATTTCGACATTAAAATCCACCATAAGTGTAATTTATAACATTTAATGAAACCACGATACTATAACAGACAAAAGGGCATAAAAGGAAAAAATAACACACAATATGAAAGTACGTTGTTATAAGTGGAAATGAAAAGACATTGTAAAAAACTTGTTTTACATATTTGGTCCGTAAAAGGGCTTAAAAGGAATTAGCAAAAAGGGCATAACTAGAATGTACAACATGGTTGGTATGTAGAGCAAACTGCATAATAAGTATTGTAAAAAAATGAAAAAACATTGTAAAAGACTTTTTTTTACACCTGATGCAACTACAATGGAAATAAAAGTCGTCGACTCTGGTCAAGATTGATTTACCAAGTTTGGTGTTAAATTAGTGTATAACTTTTACTTATGATCTTTTATTGCACCATCTTTCCAGTCTTTTAAAAATAGATTTATGTGAAAGTAGGATGCATTAAGAGAAAATGCCATTAAATGGGAAATATTGTAATTTAGTATACAGGGGCATAATTGTCATTTACGATACAGTGGCAAAAATGAGGACTGGTAACAACAGAAAAAGTAAAACCGACTTTAGGACAAAAATGTCAAAAATTTAATAAATGTCCAAAGGACCTAAACTATCAAAATATAAAAATCTGTCAAAAAAAGACTGTAATTTAGTATCAGGGGCAGATTTGTCATTTACGTATGGAGAATTGATCAGGTAATGTTGAGTCCACATATGTAAATGGTTGTTAAGTTGATTCATTTAATTAGTATAACTTCCTTCTTTGCAGCTTAAAAAACATATTAGTGCAGAAGGTAAACCTAACAACGTCGTGAAAGACAAAAACGAAGTATACCAGGTTCCTAATGGAATTTATTCACGCCTAATACTCTTTTCAGCATCTTAATTTCGGTCATTCTATTTACAATTTTAAAATATTAAATTGTAAATGTACTTTAAAATATCATAATTGAATTTGGAAATAAATAAGAAAATTACTTATAATTTAAAACGGATAAACAAAGGAAGTTGGTACAAAAGGGCATTAGTGGAGAAATTGAATGAATTTCTAACCAAAATCTTGCATGTGTGATTCACGCCTTTCTTCTGAAATTATTCGTATACACTGAGTTATCTTTTTTTGAATCAGGTGGAGAAGACAGATCAGAGGTTTCGATATTGATAGGGTAGAGTATGATTGGGGCAATCGACTATGAAGGCGGGCACTTAATACGACGTAAAGAGAATCCGAAAGATATTACCTAATATCATGAGCAACGTATAATTGATTACAATAAACAAATCCATCAGAAGAAAGGAACGGAGTGTACATATGCGAGATTTTGGGAATAACTATCGGAGGATGTGTTGACGTTACTTGATAACTTCGATATGGATTTATAAATTTTAGGAGTTATGATATATATATATATATATATATATATATATATATATATATATATATATATTATAATATACGCATAGATATGAGATATTTGGGATAAGTATTAGTTATCATCCAGTTTTACAGAAAATTGTTATCGGATTTGGAAGCTTTCAAAGCATGTTTTAAGTAAAATGGTTTACATTTTCTACTTAAAGGTTGGTTCTCTTCATACGTAATTTTCAATTACAGATCTCTTCATCCATGAAATTAAACCGGTTTTAACATCCTACTTTGTCTAAAGTGCTAATAATAGGAACCAAGTTTGTTTATTGAAATGGTACTAATCCATGAAATGACATTAATGGTCCTAAATTACCAAGGTTTACAGAAAATTGGTTCTGATACCGCATCAAGAAAAAGAAATTTCCAATTTGTATAAGAAAATTTGATTTTTGGCCTGTTAAGGTTAATATTGGGGCGTAAATGTGAACTATTAAACAATTTAATCATTTTGGCCTAAACCACTGTACGAAATATAAATTGTTTTAAAGACAATTAAACCCACCCATTTGACCCAAACCACTATTACAGACAATTAGAAGTAGGATGCTATTATATAAGTAACCCAAATCGGCACATAAGTGCAAAATAGTAGAAAATGGCATATAAGGTACTCGACACAAAACGAATTCAAAACAAATGTACTTACGACAGAAAACATCAGTTAAGACAACTGAATTTCAGTTAAGGTTTTTCTAAAACAAATATTTTTACATAATTGGTCCCTAAAATACCATAAAAGCAAAAACCCAAAGTACAGTGTTATATTAGAAAAAAAACCCAAAGTACATTGCTAAATAAGAACCAACTTTCCGGTTTTAAATCCTCATATAAATCCTATCTAATATCTTGACATTCTAATAAACAGGAAAAATAAGAACCAACACCCAAGTAAAGTATCATATTTAAAGCAAATTATCTGAAATGCAGAAACACATTAAATGTTGAGACTCGACTAACAAATAAAAGTCCCTTTTTATTCAGTATAAAATCAAGGGTAAAATGGTGATTTTTTGAAATTTGTGTAGATAGGCTGTTATCTTAGACAACAATAATTTCAGCAATCCCGTCTACCTTCAACCTTTTATTTAACAAATAAAAGTCCCTTTTTGTTGCTGTCGCATGCATTAGCTGGTTGTAAGACTCTACCACCAAAAATACACGATAAAGATATCCCCTAGTTTCCTGGTACAAAAATAAACATTTTGTATTTTCTTTTGTGTCCACCATAATTTCAGCAATCCCGTATAAATTCAACCTTTTATTATCCTGTTCTGACTTCCTTTTCTAAGATTCATCAATTTTGACGAAAATGCCCTTGTTTCTTGTCATATCAATAAAGTCAGAAAATTGTTGAGCAAACTTGTTCCATATGGTTACTGCACCCACTGTTAATATACGAGGTACTTGTCGAGTATTGATAATCATAAACATGATGTACCCATAATTTCCTTCTTCCTTATGAAAAAAGTTGACCCTAATTTAAGGCTTTCGCATATAAATGATAGTGTCCCCATCAAAGCTCTTGGCTCTGATACCACAATGTAAGGTTTACAAAGACAACAAACTTTACAGAAATTCAGGGTAATGGTAATGTACTTTAAAATTCTAAGAATCTCCCATATATTCAACCAACAATTCTTACAGGAGTAATATTACTGATGCCAATAGACCTATAAATACATATATTAAGGGATATAGCCTTCGACAAATGTACAGATATTAACTATCCAGTTAGATTCCTCAAAATCTTCAATTCGTTTTATATTAAATGCTTCAATTGCTAGATTCTCTTAAAAAAGAATCACGTGCCATAAGTAGTACCTAAATGGGGTTATTCAGCAATAGAGGGTGTCTACAAAGTTGGTTTTGAAAGAGTATAGTCATTTTCTTGGCACAGCACCGAAAATGTTACAATCACCAAATAGGACAAAAATTGCAAAAATCAGATATACACAATGCCCGAAACTATTATTTTCTGTAAATGATCAGATGCAATATTCACTACAATCATTGTATACAACATTCATAGTTGTATTGGCCAAGTACCTTGCAATCATATAAAAAAAATAAGAAAACACATATGTAGATAATAACTTAAGCTGTTTAAAATATATTAATCAACCAAGCTACTGTCATGAAAAACCATATAATCAGATATGACTCTGTCCACGAAAACTCAACCGAGAAACCATAAAATTGTCTACAATGCGAAAATTTAATAATAAAATAAGATTGTTTTTCAAACTCAGACGAATCTATTTCTCCATCTTTGGAATCAAAAGACTCCTTTCACCATGTTCAAATGTAGTCACTTTCTTCATCTTTGTGGAAGACGATAAGGTGCTGTCATCAAGATCGAATTCACAGTCCAGTTTACGTTTCAGGTCTGTGGAGCCGATCTTCTTCTGGAAATCTTGTATAGTAGATGGGGTTTCACTCTTATCCATGTCAAGTGGGTTGCATTGTCTCCGGTGCAGGATACAGCATCCTTATAAAACAATATATTAGGACTATAAGTATGATTAAATAAATGAAGTATAAAATAAAATCGTCACGTAAATGTAATACATTACCTTGTGTTTACTTTCGTCCATAGAACCAGAATCTGAGATATTCATATTAAATGATTCTGACTGGGTAGGCTATGCATTAAACGGAATTAAGTTATTAATGTAAAAAAAGAATTATAAAAAAAGTATTTATTGAATGCATGACTTTGTATACCTGTTGTCCATCAAGCTTCTCCAACAATGAGGACAAAATCTTTTCATCATTTGTGAACTTGGAAATGAAATAAACACGGGAATTATTTTCCAGATTAAACTGTTTGACCTCGATCTTGAATGCATAACGCTTCCCAACAAAAACATCAAACTCGTTGGGCATGACATCAACATCACCGAGCTATGAAAATAAAATAACTATATGGATTAATAAAATGGAAAAAACATAATTTTATAAATATATTAACACTACACAATAGTTATAATGTATATACCTGCTTATACTTATCGTAAAGTTCATTTGCAGATATACCCAAAACGTTATTCGCGTCACTGTCAAACAACGTTAATGTAACCGTCGCATAATAATCTTGAACTCTTAAAGGAATCTTGTATCTATATAATCATCCAACATTTGTATTAGTCAATTAACGATTTAACAAAAATAAATAAAAGTTGTAATGTTAAAATATACCTTTGGACTACATTGATGACTTTCCCTTGGCATTTGGAGGACTTACATTCATACACATCTTTATCGCCATCAACTTGGTACGCCTTACAGTGACACCCTTTGCATCCAACATAATGCCATTGGAAATTGTGTTGGAAGCCTACAACGGTCCCAATTACAATAAAGGTTTTAACCTGTATAATGAAAACGTGTTATTTTGACATGAATGAATAATTAAAATGCATAATCTTAGTCGATATATGAGATGTACCTCCTTGCATTCCATGACATCATTAAGGGTGCTGAACTCAGTTGTAATAAGGAAGTATTTTTCATTTGAGTAGCCCTTGGATGAAACGACAGTCATTCGTTCCGACGAAACGGTATTTGCCGTGTTTCCAAGGAATCTAATAAAAAACATACAAATATATGATTGATACATAATACTATAAATAGGGTGTTTACAGATAAAAATGTCATTTGCTTACTTTTGTTTAAACTCATTGATATCATGGATATCACTGCCAATGTACACTTTACTAACGTCATAGTAAGTCGAAACAGTGGCTCTACCTGGAAAAGTAGATAACTTATTAATAAAAGTTGGATATATAAAAGATAAGTAAGGGGTCTAACCTCTCCAATAATTCACAGTTGCAAACTGAACAATTACTATGACACGATGTTGTTGGGTAAGTTCATGAAGAAATTCAGAAAATTGTTGAGCAAACTTGTTCCATAAGGTAACAAAAACCCTAGTCCCCCTAAAAAATGAAAATAAATGAAAAAACATAAATATATGTAAGTTTAGATCAAAAAGTAAGTAGGGAGAAATTAAGAAATCTAACTCCAAATTTTGCAGCTGTATGGTCAGCTTCTTATTCGTCTTCCCCTGTCATTTTGGATGGTCTCAATCGGGGTATAAGTTACAACATCGCCAATAATATCTAGCAAAAACAAAGTGACATAATATGAGACATATTATAGTATAATAATTATGGTAAGTTATATTTACAATTACAGTTTTGGATTATATACTAACCAATGGATATATTCTCAGGTAGGTTAGTAGAGAGAATATCATAATAATCGGCAAAAGAAAACCCATAAATCGAACCAGTAAAGTCCATGCATCTGTGAATCCGTGTGTCATGATAGAAAGTTATCTTATCTTGGCTCTGACCAAATTTTAACTTGGAACGATTTTCGTACATTGTTGGATTCAAAACATAGAAAGCTTGACCTTCTTGCAGAACTGGCCGAAATCTTGCGAACCACTTTCTTAGAACATTGCCTTGTATTTTATTTCCCTTGATAAAAGAATTATAAGTAACAGTTTATAAGCACTTGTTTAAAATTTAAAAAGATGAACAAACATATAAAAGATGATAGTATTTATTATTCATTTAGGATGCAGTAGTAAAAACAGGACTGGTAACAACAGAAAAAATAAAAACCGACTAAAGGAAAAAAATGTCAAAAAATTTAATAAATGTCCAAAGGACCTAAACTTTCAAAATTTCAAAATATGTAATTTAATATACAGGGGCAGATTTGTTATTTAGTATACAGGAACGAAAGTAAGATGCTATAATAGAAAGACAATTTAAAGTACATTGCTATTAACTTAAAAATAGATTTATGTGAAAGTAGGATGCATTAAGAGAAAAGGCAATTAAATGGGAAAGACTGTAATTTAGTATACAGGGGCAGATTTGTCATTTACGATACAGTGGGGAAAAATGAGGACTGGTAACAACAAAAAAAGTAAAAACCGACTTTAGGAAAAAAAATGTCAAAAATTTTAATAAATGTCCAAAGGACCTAAAATGTCAAAATTTAAAAATATGTAATTTGGTATACAGGGGCAGATTTGTCATTTACGCTACAGGGGCAAAAAAGATGACTGTTAACAATAGAAAACGGGTTCAATAAAATAGATATACAGGGGAGAGAGATAGAGACGAAGATTGTTGCACTATCGTTAAAGTACATGTAAAATGCTATAAGGAACGAAAGTAAGTTGCTATAATAGAAATACAATGTAAAGTACATTGCTATTAAGGTTAATATTGGGGCGTAAATGCGAACTATTAAACAATTTAATCCTTTTGGCCTAAACCACTGTACGAAATATAAATTGTTTTAAAGACAATTAAACCCACCCATTTGACCCAAACCACTATTACAGACAATTAGAAGTAGGATGATATTATATAAGTAACCCAAATCAGCACATAAGTGCAAAATAGTAGAAAATGGCATATAAGGTACTCGACACAAAACGAATTCAAAACAAATGTACTTACGACAGAAAACATCGGTTAAGACAACTGAATTTCATTTAAGGTTTCTCTAAAACAAATATTTTTACATAATTGGTCCCTAAAATACCATAAAAGCAAAAACCCAAAGTACATTGTTATTTTAGTATAAAACCCAAAGTACATTGATAAATAAGAACCAACTTTCCGGGTTTAAATCCTCATATAAATCCTATCTAATATCTTGACATTCTAATAAACAGGAAAAATAAGAACCAACACCTAAGTAAAGTATCATATTTAAAGCAAATTATCTGAAATGCAGAAACACATTAAATGTTGAGACTCGAGTTTTACAGAAAATGACATCCGTTAAAGTACATGTAAAATGCTATAAGGAACGAAAGTAAGATGCTATAACAGAAAGAAAGTTTAAAGTACATTGCTGAGTGGTCTAAGATTTTCATACCTCTTCATCCATCAGTATCATTTCGATTGAAAATATCTCCCCAATGTTTCGTAAATCAGGTTGGGTCCATAGTCGAAGCACTTTCACCTTTAGGTTGAAGGTACTTTTGGTGATATCCAAATCTTTAATCAAAGTAATTTCAGTGTTGGGATCCATTTTTTCTGCAATTAAAATTAATTAGAATACTACAACTCATAGACCTTATTAGAGACAAGAATCAGTTGTTACTTTTCCCGTACAAACAGATATAGGTCTATGAAATCGAAAAAATGGTCCGCCAAATTGTCTACAGCATGAGAAGAAGAAGAGTACTATTGATAACGCATGATAAGAATAAGAAGAATGTAATAAAACCGTGTGAACAAACCTTGATCTGCAGAAAATAGCTCTGAGAGTTTAAACGATTATTGCGAAGTGTGTGTGATAACGACAATACATAAGTGATATATATATATATATATATATATATATATATATATATATATATATATATATATATATATATATATATATATATATATATATATAAAATCATAATGTATTAGGCGTTGATTAAGGTATTTTGAGTAATTGAAAATAGAAACCGATAGAATGAGATTGAATTGAAGCGTAATTGAAGAAAATCCTGTATGGTTGCCTAAAATATCAGGGAGATCACAGAATTAGGCGTTGATTAAGGGATTTTGTTTAACCTCAATAGAAATGGATAATATGTATTAGGCGATGAATCAGGGAATTTGTTTAATTGCCAATACTTGCCAATAAAACCGATAGAAGAAGATTGAGAGGAAAGAATTGAGCGGGAAGAGTATCTGGGGAGGCGATTAGAGGATGCCACGTGGCATACTCATTAGTGATTTATTAGAGTAGGAAGATATATATATATATATATATATATATATATATATATATATATATATATATATATATATATATATATATATATATATATGTTCAATAGAGAACTAAAATAAAACAATGAACCAATCGTGAGCATCGGAATGCAATTTATCGATGGCCACATATAAGGTTGTAAATTTCTAACTTGGACGCGCATGTAGCGGATCATAACAAAAAACTCACTTCGTTTTATTTATTTATTATTTTTAGATCTTATTTTTTATCGAAATAAAAAACCGAATATATCAAAATTCATACTTTTTTATTCTCTTTCAATAGACACCCATATCAATATACTAAAAAACGAAAAAAAATCTTCAAAAATTTTGTTCAAATTCACAACACCTAATTAATGTGAATCTGAATTATAGCAAATTTTTATAGAAGATTATTCACATGTAAATGATCATTGAAATTATATTTTTTCAACAATAATTGATCATTCAATAACAAATAATGCAAATTTAAATAAACTTTTAGATTTGCATGTGAATCTAACTAAATTTATATTGAACTTAAGTAATTAATTTATACTCTTTACATTTTCAACATTTTGATATTGTACAATTGAATTAACTAAGATTCACAAATTAATTTACTTAAAGTTAGACGTAAATGATCAAAAAATGTTTAAAAAATCGGGTACAATGATAATTTATATGTGAATAAATATGTGTTAAACTAGATGCATACTATTTTGAACATTTTGATTATACACAAATGAATTAATTCATATCCACAAATGAATTTGCTTAAAGTTTACATGTGACTGATCAAAAATTGTTGTAATACTATGGTACAATTACCATTTATATGTGAATTAACATGTCTAAAACAAGAGGCAGTTAAAATTCGCAATATGAATAAACTCTATTATGTTTGTATGGAAGATATTTCACATGTATATGGTCAACGAATTCAAATTTTTTTATATTTGTTAATCATTCAATAACAACTTATGTAAATTTAAAAATATTTTTAAATTTAGATTTGATTTCAAGAAAAATCACTTATGTTTTTACTATTTCAATGTTTTAATATCATATACAATTGAATTAACTGAGATTCACAAATGATTTACTAAAAAGTCTCATGTGATTGGTAAAGAATTATTAAAAAAAATTGGATATATTTGTCATTTAGATGTGAATGAATATATCTAAAACAATGTAGTTCAGTTCAGGTTCAGAACGTGAATCTGGACGAACTTTGTAAGAACCCGCAAAAGTTGTAAAAAGGGTAAAATGGTCTTTTGGCATATTGTAAAACCATTATGTAAAATAATATGTAATTTGTGGAATAATGTTATAAGAAATAAAAGTTTATGTGAAATTTGGAGTTTTACCGTGTGAATAGTGGAATTTGGCCAAAAAGGACAAATTGGTCATTTGACAAGAAAATGACCATTATGTTAAGAAATTTCAGTAAGGAGCTAAGTTAGTAATTATTAGAACTTTGTTTGCAAGGTTTTGGGTCTTAGGACCATTTTTGTGAAGAAAGTGGAAGGCTAAGGGTTAAAGTGTAAAAATTTTATAAAAATTAAAATATAAAAGATAGAGTTATAACTCTCATTTCTTCAAGAACCCAGTAGAAGTTTGCTGAACCCTCTAGAGAGAACGAGAGAGAGAGCCAGAGAAGAGAGCACGGGAAGATCAAGAAAGAGTTCAAAGATCAAGCTCTAGATTGAAGTTCCTAGGCATTTGAGGTAAGGTTTTCAAGCTCTAAGCTCCAAATTCGTGATCGGGAATCAAGTCTTGATTTCTGATTTTTCCAGAAATCATGGTTCCAATGTAAACATCTAATTCATCTTGCTCAAAATCACCATTAAAGCATGTTATAGTCATGGAATATGTGAAAATTAAGAAAATGGTGATTTTGCTCAAGAACCCTAAGTCACGGGTTTGAAAGTCCAGGTGGTTTTGATTAATCTAATATGTTAGAAATGATGAAGTGAATGTGTAGTGGTTGCCAACTTGATAAAAATGAAGTTTTGATGCAACAATTGTGAAATGGGTTTTTATCTCAAGAACCATAGAAATGGGTAAAAGAGATGAAACTGATTTTATATGATTCTTATGGTCTTGTTAAGTCAAACATGACACAAATGATGCAAGAAATCAGTTTCAAACTTGTAAAATTCAATAAAACGATTTTTGGTGAAAAATGGTGTTTTCGGAAGAACTTTCAAGATTTTAAGAATGATTTGATGATTTTAAAGTTTAAAATCAAGTGTAAGTTGGTATTTAGGGCCTGGGAATGACCCTAAACCAATTAAGTTAAGTATTAAGAGCTTAATGGGGTGAATAGTGGAGCTGCAGTTTGAAAAATCGCCAAATATAGCAATCTACTATAGATCGCGACCCGATCATAGGGTAGGTCGCTACCCGACCTTGCGGCAAGAAAATTGATTAGCTTCTGTCCAATTTTGAAATTAGAAACCATAGCTAGGCATGTCCGTTTGACCTGAAATTCAAACCATAGGCTTAAAATGGTGTGAAACTACGTAGAAAATTTTTAAATTCGGAATACTACCCCTCGGGGGTACTGTAGCAAAATACGCGTATTTCGGAGAAAATTATAAAAATGAGTACTAAAGGTTATACATTTGTATGACCTGTAGTTATGTCATATGAGACTCTTAAGTCATAGAGTCAAATGTAGTATGTATTAATTGAGTAAATAAATATGATACTTTTATAGGTGGTGCTTCAAATACCATTGAGCACGGGAAAGGAAAAGGAGTACGTGAAGCTTAGTGAACCATAGCAGAATCAAGGTGAGTATATGTGGACTTTTTGTACATAGCAAAATGATATTTTCAGAAAATGAGATTTCCAAATACTTTTGAATACTAAAGTTGGAAACAGTTTTAAAGTAGCTCTATACAAGGGCTAAGGCTCTGTTTGGCATGCTAGCTGAAAAGCTAGCTTTTAGCTTATAAGCTAGCTTTTCAATAAGCTAGCTTCAAGTAGCTTATTGAAAAGCTAGCTTATAAGCTACTTTTTAATATACAATAAGCAACTTTAGTGGTTTTGCCAAACGCCAAAATACAATAAGCTCAAAGAATAAGGTAGCTTTTAAGCTATCTTATGTGCGCCAAACACAACCTAAGTGTTTTAAACCAGATTTTAAAGCAGTGTAGTTTATAAAGTATTTGGAAAGTAGCTCCGTATGTGAGCTAAAGATGTTGAAGTTAGTTTTGATAGTATTTTTAATGAAGAGTCTTAAAGTTTATGAGTTTGAGCTTATTATAAATTGTGTCCCTTTTTGACCAATTTGAGATGTAATGAAGAAATTAATAAGATAAAAACTAAAGCAAAGAAAGTAATAAGAGTCAGTTGTCCGGACTAGGATCACCCACATAATCGGGAGATCTGAAGACACTATTGGGGTGGTACCTCCCGTCGCGAAGTAGTTGTCTAGCTTAGTATAACCTCGTGATTGGATCTGTTCCAAATCACGAAGGGGAGACAGAGATAGCATAACCTTGCAAGCAGATCTGTTCTGTCCCGCGAGGGGAGTTAGTTAAATGAATTAATAAAACTAATTCATGAGTTTCAGTTGGTCACTAGAAAATGAGAAAGAAAGCAGTTTTGAGAAAGAAAGTAGTTTTTCAGAAAGAAAGCAGTTTTTGAGAAAATAAGCAGTTTTTGAGAAAGAAATAATTTTTGAGTTTTGGAAATAGAAAAGAAAAGAAATTTGAGATTTATTTTAAAAATAAGCTTTAAACAGTTTACTTGTTTATATTTCAAGTTTGAGCAAAAAAGTTTTGGGTCTAAAACCCATATTACTCACGAGACTTTATGTCTCACGTATATTTTTTTAAATGCTATGTACTTAGGTGAAAGGAGCAGGAGTCGAAATTAGGACCATTGTATAATACAGATAAGTTTAAATTATGGTTTCTATATTGAGTCTGTAATTACCCCTTGAGAATAAAATTTGTAAAAAAAAAAAAGTTAAGTGACTTTTTGATAGTCACGAGTTGTAAAATATTTTGTAATATAAACTGTATTTATTTACAGCTTGAGAAAGGGGTGTTACAGTCTTGAAGTAAATAAAACCAAAAAAAATTGTATAGCAATATGGATATCTATTTATAAATGATGAAAAATTATGAATTTTGGTATAATTAGTTTTTTTTTTCGAAAAAAGAATAAGCTTAAATTTTTTTAAAAAAACATAAAAAATGAAGTGAGTTTTTTGCTATGATTCACTACATGCGCATCCAATTAAGCATTTTACTGTTGGATTAAGGTGTCTGAGCAATAACTATAATTGATACATGTACTCGAATTGATAGCAGCACAGTCCTTTTGGGTTCATTCAGTAGTCCAACTAGTATAGAGGTTAATAGAAAGAAAGAGAGAGAGAAAAATAGTTTATTAATTTGTTACGTGATAATAAATTATAGTAGTTAACACAAATTGTATGTGTGTGTGTGGGGGGGGGGTTGGAATCTCAATGTTTATGCATTTCCAAAAATAACATTTCGTTCTCAGTGTACAACCGAGTAAAAATCAATAAATGGCAGCATACCTTAAATGCCGGTTTCAAAAACAAACATACACTTACTTATACCTTAAGAGTAAAATACAAAAAAAAAAACCTTAGAAAAAATAATTTGCATTTGATTTGCAGATAAAATCTTCAAAAAAAAAGGTACTCATTTGACCTTATATTAAAAACTTAAGAATCAAAATATGATTAAACAATAACTTGTAGGTCCTGTAAACACACATACATACACATATTGTTAGACACACCTGCATATACATTTATAAAGGGTTATGTAGAGCAAGATGCCAATGATGTTTATTTTTAGATATATATATATATATATATATATATATATATATATATATATATATATATATATATATATATATATATATATATATATATATATATATATAGAGAGAGAGAGAGAGAGTATGAAAGGAACAAATTTGAAACATGAATGGTAAGAAGACACGAAAGAAAATAGATAAAAATAATAAACACGCCTAAAATAAAAAAAATCATTTGCAGAAATCTTACCCTTTGCTACTTGCCCACCGCCATGTCGTCGTTTGCCTTCATCATCATCAAGAACCCAATCCTGTTAAGATCACCCCACTTATACCTACCGCTACTTCCATCTCGTCCCCTGTCAATTTACAAAGTCGTCCAAATCACCATCGCCTTGCAGACTTGAATGTACTGAGGCTGGTGAGTTGCAGTGGTACGATGGTGGTAATCCAGGACGTGGTTGCTGTTCAGAGATGTTGAAACCAATCTCAACAGACATGAGAATAATGAGGAAGACATTGGCGCTTTCTGTAATACCCCAAAACCAGGTTAGAATGTTGAGTTCTGGAGTATGGATGTCAGATTGGAGTTATAGTTTGAAAGGTGAGTAAATGGTGAAAATGCATAAGAAATTACCCATCAAGGTCATTAGACAATAGTGTTTTTGGTGAAAGGACAAAAAATGTTAATAATGAAGCACGAACCAAATCTTAGGACTTGAGATATTAAGATGGTATTTTTGATGTTTAAACATCCAGACCAATTTATAAATATTTAGACATTAGTTGGTGGCCAAAGTATGAAAAATGAGACTTAAATGTATTTATATGTGTGTGGGGTGTAACGTTTGCAAGTTGATGGACTAGTTGTGCCAAATTGGCAAACTTTTATGTATAAATATGGGAAAATAGGATTTTTCTCAAACCCTTCCCGAATTCTCAAGAACATGCTACAGTGAACGAATGATCTTGAGAGATTGAACCGTTGGATCGTCGTGCAATTTTGACAGAAGTTAAAGGTGATACATACGCAGGTGTTGACCGGAGGATTTGTAATTATGATGGCAGGAAGTCGAGATATAGTCGTTCGATCGGAACTGCAGAATAAAGGTAAAAAATCACTGTTTTTGCACCATATTATAAAAATCGTGATAAATCGTAGAAGTATCGGTTTGATGTGAAACCAGTGCCATAATTTCATAAATTGAGTCTAGTATATTTGGTTTACATAGGTGAAAACGTGATTCGGCCCGTAACATAGCTTAAATATGAAGTTTCTACAGCCTGGTACGTTTTTGGCATATTTGAGATGTATTTGATATGTAATCTTGAAAAAATCATAGTAAATTATAGAAAAATCATTTGGAGTTGATATTGGTGTCCCTGGAACCCTGAAAAGGATTAGTTTTCTATAAAGTTGGAATCGTTATATAGAAATGATTCTAGGTTGAGTGAAACATATCAAGAACAAGGGACAAATTCTTGGAAAAAAATGGATAATTGCTATGAAAGTTGATATTGAAGTATTGGCTTTCAAGTTCATGACTTAGGTTTTCAAGAGGGTATATAAACATGATTTATAAATGTGGTTGAAAACCTAATGTAGGTTTATGGAAGCCGAGAAGTTGAGACGACACCGAGATATACGAGCAGTGGAGCTAACTAACCTGGAATACCGAGGTGAGTAACTCCACTCAACGCGACTGGTGTTGCGTTATGTGTTGTATTTATGCAATTATATATTTGTGTGTGTGTGTGTGTGTGTGTGTGTGTGTGTATATATATATATATATATATATATATATATATATAAATATATATATATATATATATCATATGGTGGTGCTAACATGTGTTTATCTTGGTGATTAACAATATAATGACTCTATGTGCTATCATAGGTAAAACACTTTTGGTAGTCGTTGTAGATACTTACGGTGTTATTATAGGTGAATATATACGTTATTGTTTTATATGGTGTTAAAGTGGTTGTATAACGATGGTTTACAACTATATGGTGTAATTAAAGATTGGTGATAACTCGGTGTAATCGAGTGTTGGCGATAGATATTCGGGTTGGTGAATAGCCCAAGATCATTTGGTGAACGTTTCCAATATTGGTGTTATTCATAAATATGGTGTATTATACAAGTGGTGATTTTGGTGCTATGATATATCCAACTGGTGTTGGATTTTCAGGTGACAACGATTGGTGAATCCATAAAGTACGATGTGGCAGTATAAGATTCGTTGTAAATTTTTATCTTGTTGCAGTAGAGTTATTCACTAAGCGTTTCGCTTACGTTGTTTTCGTTTTGGTGGTTTGCAGGATATAGTTGTAGTAAGGCCCGGGTGGATCGTGGAACGATCTTGAAGATATCCACTTGACGCTTCCCAGACATCGAGTATTGTATTTGTAAAGTCAAATTTGTACAGTTTTGTTAAAATGTTGTAAATACTCGATGTTGGTTTTGGGGCGTTACACTTTTGACGATTGAAAATAAAGTTTCTTTTATATATTATAGACAAAATGACTCTGTAGCCCAATAATGTATACAACTCTGGTTTAAAAGGTCCCCGAACTATTTTTCTTGTTTTTTAGGTGAACAAACTTATGTTTCGTTAGTTTGAATTGTCCTTAAATCGAAATTGAAGGGGTAATCCGATTACCCCTTTGGCCAATCACTTTTTTTTGCCATTGTTAAATTCCAAGGAGGCACCACATTGTCATCGAAAAAGCCACGTCAAACACCTATATATTTCCCTTTTCAACTTTTGTTTCATGTTTTTGTTATTTTAAAAACATGAAGTGAAACAGAGAGAACTCACGCGAGCCACATGCTTCGACAATCTCTTTTCACCCATTTCCTCCTTCTTAATTTGTAATTCCTCAAAGATCAATGTAAAGAAAACTGTGTAATTTGATTCGTATTTACGAAGCTTTTCTCCTCTGAGCGCGAATTTTGTTTCGCTTGATCTGTCAACACACAGAGGCCGGAGATCATCTCCGTTGATGATTCCATTATTCGTAGGCGTCCAAATCAGCAAAAATCGACAAAGCACCAGCGGCCGGTACTTAAGGCGATTGAGGAGGACGGCGTCCCCAGATGGGTCCTGAATCAACGAACATCGCCAGATTTGAGAAGAACCTGTTAAATAAATCCAAGTCGGCAGAAAGAACTAGATTGGAATCATATGACGACGATTACTAAGGTAAATTTCAGTACTTCGAGAAAATCGAGTCACGCAATAGCACTTCCAGCTTTTGATCTCTAATTTCTACTAATTAATATTGTAGGAAATCGAGTCATGCAATAGCATTTCCATTTTTTTCTCCAACGCTGTTTCTGTTATAATTTGGTTGTAGTTTTCTCCCTTTTTATCGTTCGTTCTCCGACTTCTATATATTCAACTTGTGAACAAATTTCTGTATATATTTAGGATCAGAAGGGATACTGGATTGTGTAACTGTTAGGTTTTACGGATAAAATATACAACCACTTTATCATTATGGAACTTACGCAGTTAGGCTTAGGAAACAATTATAAATTAAAGATCGACAATTCCACCAAGAGTTTCAAAACGTCAATTTCTTAAATGAATTCGTAGGAGCATCTTGATTTCGTTCGAGAACCATCCACACAAATTGAACGAGGTGATTCGCGTACAAAAAGAAAGCCTGGCGATTGAGTTGGATTTCAGATTTTATTTTTTTTAGTATACAATGCCACATCATTAATTGAAATTGGCAATCACAAGTGAATGTATTTTTTCAGCTGGTAAAATGGAGTTTACGTCTCTAGAAGATAAAAAAAAAACTTGAGGGGACTTTTTAAACTAATAACAAATAGTTGGTTGAGTTACAATGTGATTTTGCCTATAATATATAAATATTAATAGCAAATGAAGCTCAGCTCAGCTCAGCTGGGTGGATGCGTGGGTTATATACCCACAGGTCGAGGGTTTAACTCCGACTTCGTGGGGGATTTTCCCTAGGTGATTTGGTGAATGAGGGAAAGGCTCTTGTGCCATAGGTAATTGTCGGGATGCAAAAACCTACCCAGAAACCGATTAAAAACCGAACCTACAGCAAAAACCGACGGTACTGTTTTAATTTTTTCAAAAAAAACCGACTTTTTTGGTTTGGGTCGGTTTTACTGCGCATACCGACCGACAAAAACCGAACCGACCCATATATCAAGTTTTTTTATTATTTTTATTGGAATTTCCGAAATTAATGAAAATTACGGTACCCTGGTACTCATTCCCGCTTTCCCCCAAAATCAGAGATAGGGTTTCGCCGTCTTCTTCAGTTCTTCGACCTCCACGACTTCACGAAGTCGGTAGACTTCGATTCTTCTATTCTCGTCGTCTACAAGCAAACCACAGAAGTGCGCCGCCCGCTGGTCCGACCTCCACGTCCACGAAGTCCGCTGCCCGCTGGTCCGACCTCCACGAGTCCACCTCAGAGCTTGACGAGTTGGCCGTTCAGACTTCAGCCACCAGGTAAGTAGAAAATGTGTTGCACTTTATAGAAGTTATGTGATATTGTGATATACAAAGTTACAAACTGTCAAACCGATATTGTGATATTAATAAATAAAAACTATTAAATAACAAATTAATATAAAAGGAATATGGAATCGCTACTTATCCCGCCTTCCCTTCTTTCACGCCTAGGGTTCTCTTCGACTGAAGCACTGAAACCATTGCCGATTGAATCCCTCCGGCCTCCACCCTGTTAGTCGTCGGCTGATTCTCTCAGTTGAAGCTCGTCGGCTGTCCCTCTCCTGGTCTTCCCCAACAGGTACTTGCTATTTTGTAGTCCGTGTCTTTGTGATTGCGTTTTGTATTATGTGATTTATGTAGGCTTGTTTTTTTTTTTTTGAAGCACGTGTTGCTTCAATCTTTGTTCTAGCCAGCTCGTGTTTTCAATAACCAGATGCACCATTGGGATTCACTATACAGTGAATTAGTGGCTCTAACACCTTGTAGTTTTTCACTGTTTTGAGATTCTACGATTATAGACCAGAGAAATGAAGGAGATTCAAGCTATTTTACAGACAATGTTTTTCAATGTTTTGTGGTTTCGATGTGTTTGAGGAGATTTAATCCATTCTACAGTACTATGCTAGAAAAACCAAACTTTTAATTTAATGCTTCTGATACATTTTATGCATTTTATGACAGATTGAATGATGGCGTAACTTCTAATCTACACGCTCACTCACTTGTAGGTTCTACAACAAACCCATCGTCCCTCCTATTCCCCCATTCGAAGTTCAATTGAACTCTACGCATCAACAATGTCCGGCTTCACCTTCTCCTCTAATTTATCAACCTTAACCTCATCATCATCATCTTCATCCCCATCACTGTTTTCGTTTGCATCATCTTCATCTCCATCTCCATTTTCAATTTCAAACCCTACCTCATCCCCTTCGATGTTCAATTCATCTACATCTTCTACTCCTTTATTCGGAGCATCTTCATCATCTACATCATCAACTCCTTCGTTTGGATTTGCACTCGCATCTTCGTCATCTTCTACACCATCATCCGCCACACCTGCCGCTTCAACACCCACTTTTGGTTTTGGCGCTTCCACCGCTGCTTCAACCGGTACGTTGTTCGGTACATCGTCTCCATCGCCGTTTAGTGGATCTAGTTTGTTTGGGTCCAGCTCTACTGCTTCAACCACCACCACCACTACAAGCTTATTTGGTTCGACTTCTACTTTTGGATCCAGTAACATATTTGGGGCTTCTTCGAGTTCGAGTACAACTACTACTACGGTTAGTTCGCCTTTTTCTACAGGCTTATTTGGATCATCATCTTCTTCTGCAACATCTACTTCAAGTTTTTCTTCAACATCATTTGGGGTTTCTCCTTCTCCACCAATTACCTCTTCATCATCATCAGCAGCATCCCCATCTTTTCCTACTTTATTTGGGTCGTCTTCTTCTTCGGTTACCCCTTCTTTTTCTAATTTGGCTGGTGCAACTGCATCATCATCTAGCTCAATCTCAAGTTCAGTTACAACACCACCTGCTGCATCTTCTGCACCAGGGTTTTCGTTCCTCAACACCTCGAGTGCCAGCTCAGTTACTTCTTCTGCTGCTTCAGCTCCAAGTTTTTCATTTCCAAGTGCAACTGCATCTGCGCCTTCTTTTTCGTTTTCCAATCTGGGAAAATCAACATCCACAAGTGGTTCTGAACCATCTAATACCACTTCATCTGCTGGTTCATCATTAAGCCCTACATCCAGCTTCTCTTTTGCGAATGTAACAGCTTCTACTGGGCTTCAGCCATCTTCAGGGTTGGCTTTAAATACAAAAACTGCTTCTACGACAGTGGCTACTACTACTGCTACCACTTCTGCTAGCAAGACTCTGTCTTTTCCTGCATTTGGTGCGTCATCTTCTTCTAGTAGTACAACAGCTACTGCAAGTTTTGCTAGTCCTGCTACTGGTGCTGCTTCTACTGGAACATCAAGTTCATTTTTGGGGTTTCAAACTTCCTCTAAAACTACAGCTGCTAGTGCAACTACCCCGTCTTCACAACCGCAAACTACAACTCCAGCTGCTTCATCTTTGTTTGGTGAGTTTGTTTTTGGTTTGTGATTTTGAAGTTAATTGATGATATTGGTACTTTATATGGTGATATGGTCCTTGAACCGATTTCATATAACAATGATTTGTAGGTCCTAAATTGTTATATACTTGTATCTAGAATTGTTGGGATGTTTACATGCTTAATTTAAGAGCGAGGTTATTTGTTTTTGTCTTAAGCTTATCTTTAGGCAGCGTTTGGATGTTCTTAGTTTCTTTTTTCTAATGTTCACTCATTCATAGTAATACCCTTTTATTTCCATAATGACATATCTAAGGACAATATTTCATTGATTTTAACTTTAAGTAGATAACTGTTGAGTCTCATTATTGTTGACACCAAACTTCCTAAATGGCCAATTGTTATTCTGTTAGGCCTAAGATCAAATACTAGTATTTAAGATTAGTATTTTTGGATGAACACTAGTGTTTTAGGGATAAGTATTAGTAATTATTTGTTCATTTTTCTTGCTTTTTCTGTCTGTGTGTTGTATTGAATGATGTTGGACCATCTTCTTTCCTAAGTTTTATGTTGTTGTGTCTAAAATCTTTATGCAGGTACTCCTGCAGCCACTACAACCACTTCCACCATTACAACCACTATTGCTCAAACATCATCTGCACTTGTTGTAGCTTCCAGTAGCGGGTAAGTCATCACTATAATCACAAAGTGCAATATCTCAAAATTATATGTTTTATTATTGTAGTTCAAGTATAATCTTGAAAACAGTATTTCTGGTAAAGTTACTTTTCACCATAGTCATAACATTATTACATCATATCTATCTTAGAGAAATAAGGAAAAAAGTCTTGGATCTTTCTATATGCCAAATAATCAAATATTTGTAAAAAGTATTTATTGCTAAGCCATGTGATTTTGCCACCAGGACAACTACAGCTGTCACCCCTGCACCAAAGTTACCATCTGAAATTACTGGAAAGACTGTTGAGGAGGTATCAATACAAACTTCTTATTATCTCTCTTTATCCTAATCGCGCTTACGTTGTAAAAATATGCAAGTTGGTTGCTATTCTGGCAAATATAGAAAGTATGCTCCCTTCAATGGTAGAAAGATGTAAGTTGGTTTCTATTATGGCTAAAAAGTAAAGTATGTTGCCTATAATGGTAGAAAGATGTAAAAGTTGGTTGCTATTCTGACTAAAAAAATTGAGTATGTTGGTATCGGTTGCTATTTTGGCTAAAAGTTAAAGTATGATGTCTATAATGCTCGAAAGATTTAAGTTGGTTTCTATTATGGCTAAAAGTAAAGTATGTTGCCTATGATTGTAGAAAGATGTAAGTACGTTGCTATTTTGGGTTGTTAATTTGTGTTTTGCTTTTTGTTTAAAGATTATCAAGGAGTGGAATGTGGAGCTCCAGGAACGAACCGGAAAATTCCGGAAGCAGGCTAATGCAATAGCCGAGTGGGACAGGAGAATCTTGCAGAATCGGGATGTTCTTCTTAAACTTGAGGTAAATAATGGAATGGTTCATTCCTGTCTACTTACATTTTTTATATTGTATTTCTGTAGATTAAAAATCCATTAAGTTAAAAAATACATTGTATTGCTATTTGTTTATACAGGCAGAAGTTGCAAAAGTTGTTGAGACCCAATCAAACCTTGAGCGCCAGCTGGAGCTTATCGAGACTCATCAACAAGAGGTATTTTTTTTTTTTTTTTAAATATCATGCCACTGAGGGGTAGTTGTTGTAAATTTGTATAAACAATAACAATTGTTTTTAGGTTGACAAGTCATTACAAAGTGTGGAAGAAGAAGCCGAGAGAATATATAAAGATGAACATGGTCTACTTCTTGATGATGAAGCAGCTTCAACCAGAGATGCAATGTACACTACTTTCCATACAACATCATAACTTTAAACATCTTTTTATTGTTTAATTTAATTTTCTTTTTATAAATTATAGGTATGAGCAGGCTGAATTCATAGAGAGAGAAATGGAACAGATGACTGAACAAATAAAGTCTGTTATCCAGACTCTCAATGCCAATCAGGTGAATATTTATGGAAATTTTAATCAAGCATAAAATAAATTATTCAATAACAATAACAATAACGATTAAATTTATTAATGTGTTTTTTGTAATTAGGCGGGAGAACTTGAAGTGACTGATGGTATGACCCCACTGGATGTTGTTGTTCGTATCCTCAACAATCAACTAAGTTCATTAATGTGGATTGATGAAAAGGTTACACTGTTTTTTTCATTTTTCTTTATTTGCTAATTATAAAAATAATCTCATGTTGTGTTCTTTTTTTTTTTAAATTTAAGCAGGCTGAAGAGTTTTCTTCGCGTATTCAAAAATTGGCTAAGCAAGGTTCTGCTGCTGACCGAGAACTCATGGGCCCAAAGTTTTGGCTCTCTCGCTGAGTAAAAAACTTTAAAAAATAATTATAAAATCTGGACATTATTGTTTGCGGGTTTTTAGGGTACAATTTTGGGTATGTGATTGCTCATTTGTGGAACTTGGATTGCTCGATACAATTTCGAGGGTAACTTGTTCTTGTTGCTTTAAGTGTATACATACTTCTTTTACATGGACTCTTAAGTGGTTTAGTTTTCTTATTGGTATGTCTTGATCATTTTATTTTGAATGGATCTGAGTTATAGTTTGTCTTGAGTGGATCAAATGAGTAAATCTAACAAGTTATTTACTTTGTTTACAACATTGGATATATAGAGTTGATACAAATTGTGAATCATGGTTTGAAGCAAGAATAAAAGTTACAATGTTCGAGAAAGGGACAGTCTTTCGTCAAATAGGTTTCCTTAAATCGAAGTTTTCAATTAAATGTCATTTATGGCCTCTGAATTTGCGATGAATGATGTTAAAGTGATGCTAGTTGTGGGATTTGTATCGAGTGCGCGTAACGCCCCATTAGTCAATATTGAAGATTAAATGTTCACAAAACTTAAAAATATTTGTTTTGTTTCTTATCCCCTCACTCTACCACCATAACATAGTTCGTTTCAAACCAACAACATTGTAGGGGCTTGTGGTTGTATCTTTCTTATGGCCCTTTCTTCCATGTAGATAACACACACCATCCTTTTATTTCATGGTTCACTTGTGGTCTTATATATCCCTCCTCACTCAAGAATAACATATTCCCATGTGAGCTCTCCTCATACTCTCCCTACATGTAT
The DNA here is from genome assembly GCA_023525715.1 of Cichorium intybus. Classification (NCBI taxonomy): domain Eukaryota; kingdom Viridiplantae; phylum Streptophyta; class Magnoliopsida; order Asterales; family Asteraceae; genus Cichorium; species Cichorium intybus. Next base: position 110,530,372 of record CM042015.1, read on the forward strand.
ATACTTATTGTTTTATATATAGTTGAGTCTTTCTCATATAGAGAAGTTGACCCAATTCCATACACTTACTATTTTATATATAGTCGAGTCTTTCATATAGAGAAGCTGACACCTCATACTAAACTAATTTGATAACAGGAGATTGTTTAACTTTTGAGACGCTCTTAATGTTTTTTCTCTGATGAGCGTTACCGTCCCGTTTTTTAGTTTCTTTAAGGAAGGAAAGGGGAAGAAAAACACGTTCTTGAGTTTTTTTAAGGAATGAAAGGGAAGCAAAGGAAGTCAAACATGTTTTTTGAGTTTTTGTAAGGAGAAGAATGAAAGACTAGACTATCTTGTCTTAGAAATTTATCCCCCTAAAGCTTGTTCTTTGAGTTTTTTTTTTAAAAGAAAAATGAAGCAAGGAAAACACGTTTTTGAGGGACGGACTTTGTTTTCTTCCATTCAGTTTATTGTCCCTTCCATTCTTTTCTTTTCTTTTCTTTCATTTCCATTTTTAAAATTGGGAACTATTAAATCAGTAGAAACCTTACAAGTCAATTTTTTATTTTTTAATCAACAAAACAAGAAGATTTTTAAGCTTAATTGTAATTAAGGAATGTGAAGTGTGAACCATAAAAGGGGCCCAAAATGAAACTTAACTATACTTAAAGGATCTAAATGAAACTATTTGATATTTACAAACTGACCCCGTCGCATTCATCTTTCTTTCTTCTTCTTCGCAAAAACCAGTAGGGTTTATCACTGCGCATCTAAACCCCCAACACCATGGCCCGATCTCGATCCTCTACGACGCGCCTACTATACACTCTACGTTCATCAATCTATCCATCATCAAGATCACCAACACCTCCATCACCAATCACTGCTCTCCTCCATCTCCACCGTCACTACTCCGCTGCACCAGCCGTGAGAGCGAAGGATGATAAGGAACCATGGTGGAAGGAGTCGATGGAGAAAGTGAGAAACATCGGAATATCGGCGCATATTGATTCGGGAAAAACGACGCTTACGGAGAGGGTTTTGTTTTACACCGGGAGGATTCATGAGATTCATGAGGTCAGAGGGAAAGATGGCGTTGGTGCAAAGATGGATTCGATGGAATTGGAGCGAGAGAAAGGGATTACTATCCAATCCGCAGCTACTTATTGCACTTGGAAAGATTATCAAGTAATTTCACTTCCTTCTTTCATTTCATACTAATTTTGAAGTGTAACCTATTGAGTGCAAATGCAAACCAGCGCCAGATTTCCTAATCTATGATAAAGTTGGATGAATTACTGTGGTCTAAAGTTTAAGGAACTCACTAATTCAGTTCAAATATCTTCCGCAACCTCAAAAGTCGATGCATATGTTCTTTTCTGGAACTTAGGGAGCATGTTTTGTGCCTGGTTACTCTTTTTTATAGCAAACAATTAAAACGATCTTCTATAAAATGTTTTGTTGGTATGCATTTAGTTTACTTTAGATGAAGTAACACTAATTGAAGGAGAAGTTGGCTTGGTTCTAATTAGCAAAAATAATGTTGTTTTTGCAGGTAAATATAATTGATACTCCAGGTCACGTGGACTTCACCATTGAAGTTGAGAGAGCTCTTCGTGTTCTTGATGGTGCAATTCTTGTCCTCTGTAGTGTTGGTGGTGTACAAAGTCAATCAATCACTGTTGATAGACAAATGAGAAGATATGAGGTTCCAAGGGTTGCTTTTATCAACAAACTTGATCGAATGGGGGCAGATCCATGGAAGGTTCTCAATCAGGTAAAGTGCTGTCTGGATAACCAAGGGCAAATTTGTAAAAACAATTACTCACTTTCTCTTTTAGGCAAGGAAAAAGCTTCGACATCACAGTGCAGCAGTGCAAATGCCAATAGGATTGGAAGAGGATTTTCAGGGTCTTGTAGATCTTGTGCAACTCAAGGCTTATTATTTTCATGGTTCTAGCGGGTTTGTTTATTTCTAATCTCTAATACAAATAAATATATTATATATCTACTACTTTGATAAAAAGATGCTAACTTTTATAATTTTTTGGCAGTGAAAAAGTCGTAACAGAAGAAATTCCAGCTGATATGCAAGCAATGGCTGCAGAAAAGAGGCGTGAATTAATTGAAGCAGTTTCTGATGTTGATGATCAACTTGCTGAAGCTTTTCTCAGTGATGAACCTATTTCATCTGCTGACCTGGAGGTATGCTGGAAATTTGGATATAAAATTTAATTTGTATTTGGTTGTTTTTTTTCAAGACTTATGTGGATATTAATGCTTGGTACATTGGTTTATAACAGGCAGCTATTCGTAGGGCAACTATAGCAAGGAAATTTATACCAGTATTTATGGGTAGTGCATTTAAGAATAAGGTAAGTAACATTCCTTTTTATACCAGTTTCCATGATGCATTTGCATAACTCATGGTCATCTATTGACATATTGTTGTTTTTCTTTAGGGAGTACAACCGCTTCTTGATGGTGTTCTTTGTTATCTACCTTGTCCGCTTGAAGTTGACAATTTTGCCCTTGACCAGGCTAAGAAGGAAGAGAAGGTATCCATTATTCCATTAATATGGATGAATTTCTTTACATTCCTTTGTGTTTATATCTTAATGACCGTATAATTGAACTGAATTTTTGATTGGGATGCTGACAGGTCAAGTTGTCTGGAACGCCAGCTGGACCCATGGTTGCATTGGCTTTTAAACTGGAAGAAAGACAATTTGGTCAGTTGACTTATTTAAGGTACTACTTTCTTTCAAACCTACCACCTGTAATATTTATGTCCATCTGTCCTGAAACAACTGACATGTTTCTTTTTAATGTAGAATCTATGAAGGTATTCTCAAGAAGGGCGACTTCATAACAAATATTAATACTGGAAAGAAAATTAAGGTGAATTCTTGATGTTTGTTATTGTAAGAACTAGCAACATACTTTTATTTATTTCTTTATTACAGCATGCTACTTTCATATCATTCTATTACATTTACAGCATTATACTCTTAGTTTCTTCTTATTAAGGTGTTATACCTTAAAAAATCTTCCCAGTTGTAGCATTGCACTTAATTTTTTTTTTCTTATTAGGACATTATCTTTCGAAAAATCTTCTCAATTATATGAGTTCTATATGGATGATGTTATAAATGGTAAAATTTTCAAAATACAATGGTGTAATAAGAAAAAGTAAAAGTAGGATGCTATTTCTTGCATTTAACCCATTTGGAAATAGGTATTATTTGGTAGCAAACTAAATTATAAGCAGATGCTTACTCTTTACCCAAAATTTGTCACAGGTATCTAAATTAGGCCGGATGCATTCAGATTCTATGGAGGTATTGCCGATTAAAACTTGATGCTTTCCCTACATAATCAAGATTATTTATTTAAATTTTAATTGGATTATCTTGAAATTACCATACAGGACATTCAAGAAGCTCACGCGGGTCAAATTGTAGCAGTATTTGGTTTAGATTGTGCATCAGGTGACACTTTTACAGATGGATCAGTCAAATACACCATGACTTCCATGAATGTTCCGGAACCTGTCGTGTCATTAGCCGTTTCACCAGTTTCAAAAGATTCCGGAAAACAAGTATGCATTTCTAATGATTAGTGGGACCTGGATTACATGAGTTACTAATAATGTTTTATTTATCATTTTAGTTCTCAAAAGCTTTGAATCGCTTTCAAAGAGAGGACCCTACATTCCGTGTTGGATTAGACCCCGAGAGTGGTCAGGTATTTTTTTTATTTATGATATAACATTTATTTATGATATTTCTTGAAACTAAATTTTGTATTAATAAACTTCAGACAATCATTTCTGGAATGGGAGAGTTGCATTTGGAAGTTTATGTGGAGCGCATTAAGAGGGAATATAAGGTGCTCTGCCATTTTTAATTTATTAAAAGCCATTTTCTTTGAAATAATTACTATTACATCTTTTTCATGTATCTATATATTTATAGGTTGATGCAACTGTTGGAAAGCCTCGTGTCAACTTTAGAGAGACAATTACACAACGTGCAGAATTTGATTATCTACACAAGAAGCAAAGTGGAGGCCAAGGTCAATATGGAAGAGTGGTCGGGTAAATAGCAACCTACTTTCATTTATTTGTTTATTATAGCACCCTACTTTATTTCATCTTTTTACAACTTTTTATTTTGAAAAATTCACTCAGTTATTGCTTGGCCTGTTCTTTCCTAATTTTTTTAATTGACAGGTATATGGAACCACTGCCAGCTGGATCAGAGACGAAATTTGAATTTGAGAACATGATAATTGGACAAGCTATACCCTCCAATTTTATCCCTCACATTGAAAAGGGTTTCAGAGAAGCTGCCAATTCGTAAGTATCAAAATTCAAACTTTTTTTCTTTTTTCTTTTTTGAAAAGTCATTATTGCTACTTTCATCTGTTTTGCTTACCTTTATTTGTTATAAAAGACTAAACCTGTTTTTACATGTGGTTTTCAGGGGTTCTTTGATTGGATTTCCAGTTGAAAATATCCGTGTTGTTATGACAGATGGCGCTTCTCATGCTGTTGATTCTAGTGAACTTGCTTTCAGATTAGCTTCAATTTATGCTTTTAGACAGGTCTTCTTTTCTTCCCACAAGCATTTATAAATAATTAAAAAAAAAAAAAAAACTAATATCATGACTTGACAATAAAAAAACAGTGTTATGCAAAATGCAAGCCAGTTATATTAGAACCGGTGATGTTGGTAGAATTGAAAGTACCAACCGAATTCCAGGGCACCGTTGCCGGGGACTTGAACAGGTAAATAAACTAATTACTAATTCTTATTTTTATTTGTTAACAATATTTATTTATATTAATATTTTATACAACAGGAGAAAAGGCATAATCGTTGGAAATGATCAGGAAGGCGATGATTCCGTTATTAACGCCCTTGTAAGATAAACTATATACTTTTTGTAAACTTTGTTATAGTTTTTAACATACGGGGGGGTTATTTATTTATTTATTTATTTTTATTTTTGTCTCATTCAGGTCCCACTGAACAATATGTTTGGATACTCGACAGCTCTACGTTCCATGACACAGGTTAGCGAGAAGCATAAATTAAATTCAAGGTTAATTTCTTAAATATTTAAAATATATATTTTTTCGTTTATTATACAGGGAAAGGGTGAATTTACGATGGAATACAAAGAACACTCCCCGGTTTCTGCTGATGTGCAAACACAATTGATCAATGCACATAAACCCAAGACTGCTGAATAATGTTTGATGGATATTTTTGCAACAATTTCTTTTTCTAAAAGGGTTTCTTATTTTTGAGACCAAAACTTGGTCAGTAATTTTGTACAACCAAATAAATCCTCATAGAATACGTATACGTTTTAGATAGTAACTTTTATCACTCAAACTCTCATACTCCTACATCGAGTATGATGACTCCTAAGTTCTTAATATTTATTATGAAAGAATGATTTGCCAGTTATGTATCGCCAAGTAAAGAGATGCTAAAAACTAAAAACCTGGCATCCATCATAGAAAGACGCTGTTATTGGTGTCTTGGGTCTGATTTTACTGTGCTTTCACCTAGTGTAATTCTTTGATTTTGTTGGCACACACAAGGCGACGACAAGTAACACAAATATTTTGTTTTATTAAAATATAGTTTTAGATTTTATTCAAGGAAAATCGTACCTGCAATATTATGATGTCATCTTTAGTTAAATACAAAGATTACAATATATACATAGTTTTATTGTATAAGGATTATAAAAATAACAAAGTTAACTATATTTGTATTTCAGTAAAAACGCAATCAAGTGAAACTTTATGGCTTATCTTTATCTTATCCGAAAATGAAAAAAGCTTTAAATTGGTCAATAATGAATTATTCGGTCACCGGATCCTTTAATTATATTGCATCTATAGTTTGCTAAACTACTATCAAAACCTTGTGTTTCTTCAAAGGGAGTAATGATTTCAATTTTGACAACAACGGTTAATGATATATTTAACCTAAGACTGTTCCGATCCATGAGCTTTGGTGAGCGTTTGTTGATTAAGAAAAAAATAAATAATTGAAAAAAGAAAAGGTTTAGCAAACTTTGGTGACCCAAGCCGGTGGCTCCATTAAGCTCACGACCTCCTCCATGTCATTTTTTAATTTTTAATTTTAGTTTAAATTGACACATATCAAAGGTTTATTGGTTCGTAAAAATATTTATTGGATAATTTATCACCTTAAAAATATAACATTATCTCAATAAAAAAATATTAAAATTCATAGTTTTTTCTAATATATATAGAGTATAATATTGACATACTTCATATTCAATCCCATATTTTAATTTCTAATATTTTTTGCATCCATATTTGATATCATGGATCCTTTATATCCAAATTTCAATTTAAATCTTGATGATTCTCAAGATTATGACAACTTTAGTTATGAAAGTTCTTAGTTTTTCTCAAACATTAATCAAAATCTTGTCACTGAAAATGGCCAAACCTCGGAAAATGTTAAAAAGAATCCAAGAGGCGATAAATGGGATGTTGATGAAGACATCACTTTAATGTGGGCATATTGTCTCGTTAGTGGAGATGAGGTTCATCGTGACAAAAACAAAAAAAGAAGAAAAAAAATCATTGTGGGCACGAGTGAAGGAGCTGTATGATGCAAATCAAGCAGAAAACCCACAAAAGCTTGGTAACAAAAATATCGCTCAAATGAAAGGCCGTTGGAAACGACTTAACGAAAGTGCTGACAAATGGGTTAGTGCATATGAAGAAGCATATAGACTAACAAGAAGTGGAACGAGTCTAAAAGATGTGGAAAATGAAGCTCATAAATTTATCAGACAGGTGGGAGCAAGTTTAATGACATTATTGTTTTCAATGAGGTTATGTGTAAAAATGTAAAGTGGGCTTTACAGTTTGATCGTGACACAACACGGTCCCATACTAAATTTGAAATGGGTAACAAAGACATTGGTGGTTCAACTAAAAGATCAATGACTACCAAAGAAGGGGAACATTCTGTCCCTTCCAACCTCGAAACGCCAACTAGTGGCGGTTCAACTATTAACGTCCAATCGATAGAGATGCGGCTAAAAGAAAAATAAAATGTAAGGCTTCTAATGAAATTGTTGCAGAACTTTATGCAATGAAGCTTATTAGAGACAACGAAGTTGAAGTCATGAAAGAAAGACGCGATTTAGATCAAAACATGGACCTAAAAAGCAAAACCTAGGCTGTACGGTGCGACAAATTGATAAAACTAATGGTGATGAGTTGTGCGGTGCGACAAATTGATTAATTTTGTCTTTTTGACCAAATAGAATACTATAGATGTTGGTATGTAAGATTAATTGTGTATTTAAGATAGGTAACATATATTTAATTAAAGTAGATAATAAATAATTATAGTAAACATAGAGACCTAAACTATAATTTAGTTTTATTGTAAAAAATATTAAAACCTGGACCTAAAAAGCAAAATTTGCGAGTTATAGTGACAAAAAATGTATATCACTCATTTCATGCAAGTTAAAAACTAAAGTGATCGAAAAGTGTAATTTTAAAAAATTAAAATTAAAAAGACCATTCATGTAAGAACTACAGAAACCGAAAATGTAATTCTTGCAAACTAAAAACTTCAAAGACCAAAAATATATTTCCAAAAAACTAGAACTATATGAACCAAAAATGTCTTAAACTATAAAGACCAAAAATATAAGTCACTTATTTCTTAAAAATTAAAAATGTCATACACCAAAAGTATAATTTAAAACTACAATAACAAATAAAAAACTACAAAACCAAAAATATAATTTTGGATAGATAAAACTTAGGGACCAAAGGCGCCATTTGATCCTTTATTGTAATTTAAAAAGTACGTATCTATATATATTATAAAAGAAGCATATTTCCAAGTACCACATTGATTTGAAACTTCCATGTTTTTTCATATTTCCAATGACTTTTCAAGATACAAATAAATTTTTTTTCTCTTTGTCCCACATTGATTCAAATACATATATGATCTTCTATCTTTCTCTTATATAATGCCCACTTATTTGCTTCAAATATCCATCAAGTTTGATCATAATATGACTTTCAAGTATACTATTAGTGATCATTTTATCATAAAACAAATTTTTATCACAAAGTTTTAAAGTATTCTACTAATTTTTTTTCAACTTTTTGGAGTATTGAAACTCAAAAATGAAAATGAAAATTACTCAAAACTTTTGAAAATCTGATTACGTTGAAAGTTTATATGTCGTTTGTAAAAAATGAAAGCAATGTAAACATTTTTCGACTCAAGAGTATGTATATACATAAAAGTTTTCATTTGTGAACGTTTTAAATATCTCACATAAAAATATCATTCGAAACAATGTGATTTAACATTAATAATTTATCTTTTATCATATTATTTTGATTTTTTTCTTTGTCCCACATTGTTTCATACATCTATCTAACCTTTCATATTTTCCTTATATGATACCACTAATTTGATTACATTATCCATCAGTCTAGATCATAATATGACTTTTAAGTATATCGTAGTAAAAAATGACAATCGTGTTGACGTTTTTTAAATTTAAGCGATATATGTACATATAATTTTTGAATAGCAAACGTTTTTTCACACATTTATATTTCAATATTTATCATACCAAAGTTTCCAAAGTGTATCATTAATTAGTAGTCAATTTATCATGAAAACATATTTTTATCTCATAGTTTCAATAGATTTTACTATTTTGTTTTAGCTTCAAAAACATTGAAACTAAAACGATGAATATTAAATTGGGTTAAAAACTATTAAAAATTGATTAGGTTGCAAGTTCATAGTGTCATAGTTCAAATGTGGTGACAACGTTGATAACATTTTCCGATTTAATTAGATTTATATATATATACAATTTTCAAACGGTAAATGTTTGAACATCGTTCAAACTTGAAACAAATTTATTTATCTACATAATAAATCTGATAAGAGAGGTTATTCAATCAATGTGGATGAATTTTTATCATGTATCATATTAATTTGAATAATTTTAGAAAAAAAATAGAAGTGGCCGGGCACCGGTGGGTACCCATCCAAATTTTACGAGATCGGTCTTAAAGCTCGAACCAATGGTTCATTGAATGTTTTAATCGTTGTCTAAGCCGGTTACAATCAATAACACAAAAAAACAAATATATCAGGGAAATAATTTTAGCCTCTCTACTTATAAAGACTTGCTTTCCCTTTGAATTTGTTTATTAAATTATGTAGGATGAGAAATATATTAGGCTCTTTACTTATAGATGTTTGATTTCACTTTAGTTGTGTTTCTTAAGCGATGTGGGATAAGAAAATGAAATAAAATAACACACTATAAAAGAAAGTTTGATCCCACATCGTAATGATAAACCAACTTAACAATTTTTTATTCTATAAATAAATGTCCTTCTCAAAGTAAAATAATTATATAAATGATTAGTCAGTTTTTATTCTTAGAAACATTTCCAAATATTGAATTTCAAAGAAATATATAGTAAAACTTTTATATATTTTATTTTAATGAGTTCGAACTTTAAAAATACAGCAGGTCGATCTCGATATGAACTCTGTAATCCTTCATCAAGTTGCACAAAACAACATGCATCATACTATATAATCCAATTTTAAACTTTCGTGATACAATTTGTGTTTTCAAAATCTCAAATCGCATAATTGATGCGATGTGCGGTTTTGACTATATATGGTACGGTAAACACCATTGAAATATGTCTTTATTCTTATCAATAAAAGTGTATTATTCAAAATATTTGAGTAGCAATGAAAGCCTTTGCGAAACTATAGCAAAATATATACAATATCTCTCAATTTTATCAATGCACAAAGTGTAGGTAGGTGATATTAAAATCATGTAGTTTGAGATAATTATTTATCTTGAACCATATTATTTTTAATTTAATTTTATGAATTGTATTCATTTATTATAATTTTTACAGTTTTTGGTCATCTAAAATTTTGATACATATATCTATTATCATATAATTGAAAATCATAAAGACATTTTATATAAACCTTTTAAAAATGGTATGAGAATAACATGTATTTGTCTATATTTTAATTTTATAATTTTCTTTCTACGCAACGCATTCGTATAGTAATATGATATTTTTGGTAAAATTGATTGCATAGACAGGTCCCGCTCTAAAATTGAAAACCCTAGGGAATATCATTCATCATCAACGGAACTTCATATCTTCATGATCAGGGTATCGACTGTACTCCTTTCTGCGGAGATTCATATGACTGTATCAGACTTTCAAGTTATAGGGTTTTCTTTTGAGTCTTCGTGTTGACACACCTCCAGGCTCCAGCCTCCACGACCACCACTCTTCAAGACTTGGACCATTAGCGACACAGCGAGTCAGCGACTTCCGACGCCTCCATCAGACAACGACTTCGACTCAATCAGGAGTCACGACTCCATTAGCGACACAGCGACTTCGAGTCTTCGACTCAATCAGGAGTTACGACTCCATCACCATCAGTCCATCTTGTTCTGCTTCGGTCTTCCTCTAGTAATTCGAGCTCTCTAGGTACGAGTTACCATATTCTGTTTTGCCTCGGTCTTCTACTCATTCTAGTCTGATTTCGTTGGTTCGTTTATAAATAATAGGTCTGAATATTGATGGTTCTGATTTTATTGGTTTGTTTTGCGCTGAATATTTTGGTTCCGATTCTCATATATGTCATATGGGTCTAATTCTGATATTCTGAACATTTTTGGTTCTGATTCTGAATAAATTCTTATATTCTGAAATTTAATCTGATATTCTAATTCTGATTATGAATTTGTGAAATCATGTCCACAGTTATACATTTAATGTGATATTCTGATTTGGAATTTGTGAAATATGTAACGGGGGAAAATCCCCCTATTACCCCGTTCCTAGGGTTTCAGGTTTCTGATTGAAAAATAATTAGTTTTGGATTGTAACAATGTTTTTGCTTCAGGATGGAAAACACGGAACCAAATTTCACCCAATTTGGTATTTCTGAAGAGGTGCATACTTACATTTTTCTTCTTTTTCAAATCAACATGTCTCTTCCATTCTGAATAATATTACAAATGTTTCAACTCCAGGAAGGTGACAAACTTGTTGCAGAAGTAATCCGCTATATACTCTTCAAAACACACCAGAATTCGGGATGCCCAATCAAAAGAGATGAACTCACTCAACTAATCACAAAAAATTATCCCCAAAGATCCCTTCCTGCTGTTGTCCTCAACAAAGCCACCACAAAGCTCTCAACCATTTTTGGCTATAATATGAAGGAACTTTCACGTTCCCGCCCTTCATCAAATAACCAGGCCCGCTCTTCACAAAGTAATTTTACTCATAATGGCATTTTCGTGATTTCTGTAAACTTAATAACCGGTTTGTCAACTGTCATCACGTTTCCAGGTTCCACAGATTCAAAATCATACATTATAACAAGTCAGTTAGATCCTGGAGTCTACAGAAAACACGTTGAAGATACAAGAAAATCACACTTGTCTGGCTTTGCATTTGTTGTTGTTGGCATAGTTCATCTTGCTGGAGGCAAAATTACTGAAGGTATTGTAAGGGTAAAATGGTCATTTAGACGGTTTATTCAGTCTAGAAAAGAAACAAACCTTATGTATACAACACTTTTTCCAGACGGACATAATTACATACCGTAATTTTTTTTTTTTGGAATGTAAGGGCAAAATGGTCATTTAGTTTTTTATCCAAACATTAATATGAATTTGTATTGGTTATGGATTGTAGAAAGTCTTTGGCACCATTTAGGTCGGTTGGGAATGACACAGAATGATGAAAGGCATACTGATTTTGGAAACACTAAACAGACAGTGGAAACACTTGTCCAGCAAAGGTATTATTAATTATTAATAAACCGGATTTAAGTGTACTTTATATTATTAAATTGAAATAACTTTTTTATTTGTTGTAGATATTTGCAGAAGGATAAAACTAATGGCTCTGAAGGGTTAACATTGTTTTATGAGCTTGCAGAAAGAGGTTTGGATGCAACACTTAGTAGTAGCTTTAAAGAATGCTTATCACAGGTACAAATTATTTTTTTATAAAAAGTACAATGAGTAATTTGTTCAAATGCCATTTATGATTATTTTATATAAAATTATTTTCTGATGACAGATTGTCACTAGTGAGGCGACTGCAATTGGAATTGACTAGCATTCTGTTGCTAATTTGTAGGATTCTAGAAGATTCTTGAAATGCTTTTAATTGCAACAATGTTTTAACGTTTTTTTTTTACTGGTTTATGAAAGTATGCAACTAAGACGAATTATGCAAACCATGTTTCAACATGTTATATGTAAAATGCTGCATGTTTTGTACTAGAATGTAAAGATAGAGACCAAATTTGCTGTTTATTCGTAAATGAATGTGTGGTTTAACTTTTTTATTTATTTATTGACAAATGGGTTCATTCATGCAAACAAGCTTGTTTTTCAAGTGTTTGTGACTTCAAAAATACGTCCAAAAACAATGTATGACAAATCTTTATTTTGAAAGAACACGTGAAGCGTAAATGTAAAAATGTAAAATTTGAGTATCTCATGTTAAATATGGTTGTCCAAACCCATAAAATATTTTTTGGTTAACTTTAAAAAAGAAAAAAGAGAAGCGTTTTCATTTGGGTTGTGGATTGTATTTAAAAAAAATAGAGGTGGACCGTGGTCAACCTATCGTAGGACTTCATGTGTATGATTTATATTGTGATTGAGTACTAATTTTGTTTGATTCTTTTGGGATCGAAAATCCCACAAGATTCATACAATATAATATATCCTAGAATTTTTCCCACATAATTATTACAAATGGTTTGCTTTATACTGTTTCATAACAAAACATTGCCATATAAAGCTTTACTTCCGAAAGGCTTCTTTCACATTAACCATATGCTTATAAATGATTAGCTCCAAACCATTCCCATATAGCTTAATAATGACTTGTTATTGTCTTTTTTAAAGCATGAAACAAAAGAATCAATGATAACATGCATAAGAAGTAACGGACATTGAATTTCAAGATGAATATCGAATACGTGGTGGATATTAAATAAATACTTGGGCTTTTTGATGTATATATCAAATTAAGTGATAAACTTTGTGATGAATATCGGATAAAAGTTCCAACTTTGTGCTAAATAAATAAAACTTTGAACCTTCTAATAAACTGGAGTCTGCATCTCCGTGCGTTGCAACAGACACCCTATGTTTGTTTGAAAAACACAGACCAGCATGCATGAAATCGAATATGTGACATGTGATTTTGTAACTGTCCAAAATAATGTTTTCTTTGAGATTCTACAAAGAATCTTATGCATAGTAAGGGGTCACTTTGTGCTCATCGGTGATTACAATGAAGTTTGTGTCCTTTCGGATTGATATGGATCTACATTTTCTAATTTTCCGGTTATCTTGTTTGATGATTTTATACAATAAACATAGTTGATTCATATTCCATTAGGCAGTCGTGTAAAATAGACATGTTTTACTGTTTAGTTGTTGACAGTTTTCCTTTTATCGCAACATTTGTTTTACCAAGGAATGTCTGATCACTCTCCGATGAATATTAAAGAACTTATGGTTGACTATGACCCATCCACTTTCAAATTTAAATGGTGAGATCGATCTGGAAGGTGGATAAAGTTTACTCTTTTGATGATGCTATGGTGCGTTTCAAAGAGAAGTTGAAGTACTTAAAAGGTAAATAAAAGATTTAGAGAACGACTAGCTGGAAAGATGATTCGATTAGAAAGCTTAGACTCAAATTGTTGAGATTGATAGTCACATGGATAATGGTGTTGCCATCAGGATGAAGTTTGAGGCAAGGATGGAGTATCTTAAATAAATTGGAAAGATTAATTTGGTGGAAAAATTGGAGTTAGTTCGAAAAGCTAAGGTTCAATAGGCTATCAAAGGTGATGAGAATTCTAGATTACCTGGACGAAATGCTTAAAGCCACTAACATTGATATAAATTGGAGAAAGTGGATTAGACGTTGTGTATCTTCCTTTATGGCATCGTGCTTACTGAATGATTCTCTAACAATTGATTTTTTTATAAAACGACGCCTTAAACAAGGTAACCCAGTTTCACATTTCCTATTTATTATAGGTATGGAAGGACTGTATTTTGCAATGGATAAGGCTGTTTCACATGACTTTTTAAGTTGAATTGGGTAGAAAATTCAGAGGTAATATCTCATTTTTTTTATGCCCATAATGCTATTTTTATTGGTGAATGGTCACATGATAATGCTAATAATATTGCTTGTATCTACACATATTTTACTTTATTTCAGGCCTCAAAATCAACTTTTCTAAGAGTTATCTCTTTGGGGTTGGTATTTCATTTGAAGAGGTTGAGGAGTGGCAACTTTGATGAATCGAAAATGAGAGAAATTCCCTTTGAGTTATCTTGGTCTTCCGGCGGGCTTTAACATGGAGAATAATGATAATTGAAAATTATCATTGATTGTTTCTCTAATAAACTCTCATCTATGAAGGTAAAATGGTTATCCATTTGTCGTGGTCTTATGGTTTGGAAATTTGTTCTTGGAAGTCAAGGTATTTACTGCAACACTGCACTTGTCAGTGATGGTAAATAACAAAATAATAACTATTCCAACGTTTCCCAAGATCAATTCTAACTCTCATTATTGTCTAAACTACAACGGAAGAAATAAAAGTAAAATAAAGTCTTTGACCAATGAACTTTGGAGTGTTACGTCTTTGGGGAACTTCTTTGTCATATTTACGATTAAGCTTTCTTCTTATCCTTTCTATTGCCACATGCTAAATAGTTTCTTGAGTTAGCACACATTTAAAGTTATAATTGGATAAAGCTAAGGCCTAGTTTGTGTTTTCATGCATATTGACATCAATAGATAAAACAAATACAAAAATATTTTTTGTTGTTTTTCTTTTTCACACTGCTTTTCACATCTCGACAACACACATTAGGGAACTAAAACGTCCTGTCCAGAGAACGGGTTCATGAAACCTAATTCTCTCCGTTGAGCAC
The DNA here is from genome assembly GCA_023525715.1 of Cichorium intybus. NCBI lineage: Eukaryota > Viridiplantae > Streptophyta > Magnoliopsida > Asterales > Asteraceae > Cichorium > Cichorium intybus. The sequence continues at coordinate 110,545,459 of CM042015.1, forward strand.
AACAAATATGCTTGCGAATAAATAAATTAGAGCATAGACTCTCCGTTGCGTACTTATATGTTGTACAACGACTAACATCCAAAACCTTGTAGTAAGTCATTACATTCGTTCCCTATACACATGTCACCGCAAACTTTACATTTTTACAAGAAATGATTCATACAATCAGTATAAAATCTTTCTAGATATAACATCAACGCAATGTAATCCCAAATAATATCAATAAAACTTTTCATGCAAGCAACCATAAAATTCACACGAATCTCACATCGTAGGCATTAGGTTTTAACCGAAGCTTGTTACAGTACTCACACCCTTAGATTCAACAACTTCTCCTAAGACAATATCGCTAGAAAAGTAACGCCCCTCGACCATTAGAATTTTTGCATTTTATTTCTGTTTCCCATCCAACGAGAAAAGAACCCAAAAACCTTTCTTCTTAACCCGAAATTCATATATTTTGTTTGCCATGTTAAACCTGCTGAAGCTCAATTTTACTCAAAATAGTGGCAGATGTAATAGGTAAAATTGTCGTGTATTATCTCCACTTCTTTCTTCATAAGATATGTTGGGTTAAAATGGAAGTTGGTTACGTTGTTATAAGAGGAAAACGGTTTACATGTTGGTAGCTTATTTGCGTTAAAGAGGGCATTGCTTTTAAACTTAAAAGTTTAATTGAAAATTGATGTTAGAAAAAAAATACAAATAAAAACAATTGTTGATTTTAGATTTTTTTTCTAAACTTAAAGTTCAATTGAAATTTGTGTGTTTATGTAAAATTACCCAAAAGATGAGAGTATGGAGAGAGAATTAAAGAGGGAGAAAGAGAAAGAAAGAAGAAAAAGCAAAAAAGAGGTAAAATCGTTAATCATTTGTATGCCACCTTTTTATTTTTTATTAATTGGGAAGAAAAACAAAGCAAATCTTTTTCAACACTTTCTGGGGAAGTCGCAACCTGGTTAACATTTTCTTATCTAATATTTGAACAACATGTATAAATCTACGTCTTACAAAATGTGTGTTTGTGTATTTTGCTCGGTAGGTATTTGTGAATACTTTGAATTTTTGAAATATACATATTGAAACCACGATATAATATAATTGTGAGTCTCAAAAGAGCTAATCCGACAACTTAATAGATTGCAACAGTTTTGACGTTGGTGAACTGACTTTTTTTTTTTTTTTTAAAGATTTGGTTTGGTTAATTGAATAAAACATTTGAATTTTGGTTTATTTTGGGCTCATCATTTTCGAACCAAACGCCTAACAAAAATATCGAAACATCAAATTCATCTAGGTTTAAATTATATATATATTTTCATTAATTTTCATATAAATTTATCTTACTTTAATTGTATTACACTTAAAAATGATTTTGCTCTTTTAGATTAAAGATGTTAACAAGTTCATTTAGATGAACAATCTTAATGTTGTAAGATCTAAGTTTTGGTCACCCGATTTTGACCTGTAGTAATTCTCACTCTGTAAATTTATATTGAAGATCTGTAAATGTTTAATGTTACTCACTATTGGTTTGTGTTCTTTTTTTAGTTTTCTCCTTTTCTGGACTTTAGAATTTGATTGGTAAGCTGATGTCAGTGAACAAAGGGAATTTGTATATGCAATCATAACTAAAAACAGTTAAACGATTGACTAGGTAATCATATCGAAAAATCGACTATAATTACTATATATTAAAATCCGGAGCATTCAAAGTTAAAATCTGTGATATTTGAGTCTTGTATAACACTAAAAAATTACTATTTAGCACGTATACTTATTTACGTTTATGTTTAAGAAAGTGTTGAAAGGACTTATTCGTTTGACCTATCGAAACATAATTTGGGTTTGGCTAATATACCATGAACCGTTACAAGCCACACCGGCCGCTCCAAGCAGCAGCTAAATGCCGCCATCACCCCTGCCCTACCTACCTGTGGGTACCATAACCCTCATTCGATCATCATAGACCGTTCGTGAACTGTTCGGCTGGAAGTTCGTTTATTTAATAAATGAACAAACACGGACAAAAATTATCGTTCGTTTAGAACGAACATGAACAATGTTCACATTCGTTCAATTATGTTCGTGAACGTTCATTTATGTTTGTTCATTTAAGTTCATTTTATGTTTATATATGTTCAATTATGTTTAGTTACATTAAAATATTAGATGTTTGTTTATGTCCATATATGTTCAATTGTGTTTGTTTATCTCTGTTCGTTTACATGTTCGTGAACATAAACAAACGAACATGAACAAAATAATTTGTTAAATGAATGAACATGAACAAGAAAACTCGTTTGTTTATACGTTCGTGTTCGTTCGTTTGTTCTGGTAACTTAAACGAACGAACATGAAGAAGCCCTCGTTTGTGTTCGTTTGATTCGTTTACAATCCTAAATTCCTGCTTGTGGCTTTCCCGACAGTTTTGAAAACCACCGTAACATCGTCATCCCACCACCTGTGATTTTGTTTTTGTAGTGATTTTACTAAGAGATAATGATCTGTAAGGGTAATGAACTTTGTCCAGTGTATACATTTAGTCACTTTTATGTTTTTTTAGTCCATATTGGGTCAATATACATTTAGTCACTTTTATGTTTTTTTAGTCCATATTGGGTCAATAAACTTATTTTAGTGCTTGATTTACCTATGAACTTATGAAAATTGTTCACATTTAGTCACTTATGCTTTTTTTTTTTGTCCACAAATATGACCATTAAGTTATTGGTCATATGTGTACAAAAAAGTAAGTTTAATGGTCATATGTATACAAAAAAAACATTAATGACTAAATGTGAACAATTTTAAAACCTTCATGGATAAATTAGGCACAAAAATAAGTTCAATGACCAAGTGTGGACAATTTTAAAAGTTCGTTACTCTATCAAGTCATTATCCCTTTTACTAACAATAGAGAAAAGGACGCCAAATGCATTTTCCGTCTTTCACGTCCGTTTGGTACAAATGATATCAATATAAGAGCGTGTTCGGCGTGGAGAGTTTCAAAGCTTTTGGAAGCTTTTAGCTTCTAGCTTTTAGGAAAAAAACTCTAATAAAAACAAAAAGTTTTGTTCGGCGACGCGAGCTTAAAGCTTTTATTTTAAACAAAACGCTACTTATCTAAAAGCTAGTTGAAGTAGCATTTAACAAAAAGCTCATACCAATTATAATTAAATTACTTCAATGCCCTTAAAATTGTTAACTTACGCATCTTTTTTTCATCACCTTCACGACTGATTTTATTTCACCCTAATCACGTCGGCTTCATTCATCACCTCTCACAAAATCCTCACAACTTAGGAATTCCCTCATACAATGACACAAGTAACGTAAACTTACACAAATGATATAATAATATGAAGTGTGCCCGTAATGATATTGTTGCCTTGATATGGAATGCTCGACGACAATGATTTTACTAATAGACTTGTTATGTTGTCATATGACTATTGGTACTTTTAATGGAGGAACTTACTATTGGAAAATTTTAGATTTTATAAAGATAGTTTAGACAATCATTTATTCATAATTATGTTTCAATTTTACCTTTCACACAAATGTCATTTTATGTAATTTTACATATCTTAAAAGCTTCCAACAACTTTTGCTGAACAGTCATATACAAACTAAAAGCTCCAGCTTCCAACTTCAAACTTCCAGCTACTAGCTTCCAATTAGTTTTGCCAAATACGTCCTAAAAATGACATAGCCTTCTACAACGTTTATATGGGAGACTATTTCTATCGTTCACCTTCATCCCAAATATCGTTCACCCCATATATATTTAATTTAAAGTGTCCTAAACACCTCAAATAATTTAGACTTGTGTTTAATTAAATAGACTCATACCTAACAAACAAAAGGTAACAAGTATCTTTAACTGTGTTGTTGATTTGAACGGTTCATATACTCTATGTATGCAGTTAATTAAAAATAATTAAACTAAAATTATCTAATTATTAGGTGAAAGCTAAAGTCAAAGGATTTGAGGTTGAGACTTAACTTTTCAATATTAAGAGTAAACGAATGACAATTGACTTAATTTATTTAACTAGAACATTGACTTCATTTGTAAGTCGAGGCACCAAACTTTATAAATGTTAAAATATTAGATCTAAGACCCCCTCCCCTACTAACTCTCATTCCCTTTTCATTTCAAACATTAGGGCATGTTTGGTTCAGAGAAATGAAATCAGATATATGAAATTGATTTCATTTCTTCTGTTTGTTTAATCTTGAGAATAGGAAATGGAGGAAAATTTTAATTCTCTTTCCCTGTTTTCAATTCTCCATTTTTAGTTGAGAAATGGTGATAAATCTGATTATCTTTCTTAGGGCCACCACAGTCACCCACCACCACCCACCGCTACCACCATCACCACCACCACAACATCTTCCACCACCACCTCTACTGCCACCACCACCACCACCATCACCCACCACCACCACCACCTCCACCGTCACCACCACCACATACACCATTACCCACTTATCACCATCGTCACCACCAACACACACCGTCACTACCACTGCCACCACCCACCACCATCACCACCTCCACTGCCACGATCACCCGTTGCCACCACCACCACCATCACATACCATCACCACCTACACCTATCACCCTTAATTATAGTTACCTACATTACTACCGACACCACCCACTACTACCACCATCACCTATTACCACCACCACCTACACTATTACCTACCACCATCGCCGCTACCACCTACCACCACCACCATTACCCAACATCCACCACCACCACCACCCACCACCGCCGCTACCACCCACGACCACCACTACATCTACTACCGCTGTCACCACCAGTCCACCACCATCACCTACCACCACCATCTACACCCACCACCCATCACCACGGTTACCCACCACCACCATCCACCGCCACCATCACTTACCACCGCTGTTACCCACCACCACCACCACTATCCACCATCACCACCATCGTTGCCACCCACCCCCACCCCTACCCCTATCACTCATTGCCACCACTACCACCCACCACCACCGCTACCACCATCACCTTCATCCATCACCACCGCTGCCACCACCACCACCACCACAAGAGCATTGATTCTCAGAAATATTTC